>CBVK0103782125.1:0-28249 GCA_900067695.1 Picea abies
TCATAGCGTAAGTCCAATTGCATCCTAGTAACAAGTTATAATCAAGGGGCGCATAAACCACCTTGACATCCACCTCTACCCTCTTCCCACCTAATTGGACCGAAAAAGCAGGAAGAATACCGTGAGGGCAGAAGGAACGATCATCAAAAGAAGTTAATGTGGTCGGAGACTGAGAAACGGTCGGAGATCCGAGATCTTTCCAATAGAATAGGGACATTACACATGTTGTAGCACCTTCATAGATAATAGTATGCTTGATGGTATACTTTTAATAACCGACCTGGATTTGGAATGACACTTGGTAAGACAAGCAAGGCTTCACATCTGTGACATCAAACTTGATAAATTTCGAGCCACAAGGATCTAGATCTCCTAACATAGATAGCAAGGAATTCCTCTATGAATGACACGTCTCGAGTACCTCCAGAGTCGACATCGCACAAGGGGTTTGACCCAGGTCCTCAAAAATAGAGTAATTCTAGGCGGCTCTCACATTAAGATTGTGGGTATAGTTCTTAAGTACTCCTTTCAGAGTACGGGGTAGTGTCTTTGGTTTTTCGATATGTAAGGGTGTCTTCGGAGGAGGGGGAGACTCTAGACAGAATACAGTCTATGGAGAATTGTAATCGCGAGACCGAGTGGCTACATTAACCTCATATTTAACCATGTTGATGCATAAACGATCACCGTCTTGTGTCAGTGAGTTTTGACTCCCACTCGCCACATTTCCGACATTCGAGGAACTCAAGGCCATGTGTTGGTTTTGTGGGAAAGGATTAGTTAGCACGATGGGTGGTAGAGATAAAGCCCTACAGTTTCTGTGAGTTTGGGGCATAAATGGGTAAGTTTATCGTTTTTACAAAGATTACAGGGAAACTTCACCTTCCACCTTTCTTTATTTCCCTCACCAAGATTATTATTTGTCTTCTCATTATTACCATTGTCCTTCAGTTTTTTATTATTCTTCCCACCCTTACGATTATTATTACTTCCTTTCTTCTTATTCCCTCTTGGTTGTTGGTTACCATTCAAGTTGGTCGACGATTTCACATAGTGTACATCCACTGATTGAGTGGGGTTAGAGGACACATACAAAGTTGGCCCTCCTGTAGACTAGTTTAGAGACAAGTCTTTCAAATGGCTTGTCACCGATTCTGCGGATTTCACATTAACGGAGCCCACAATGCCATTGGCATGAGGCCTAGGATTTTATCTAGTGTCATATTTTGACCTTGTTGCATTAGGAAGAATCTCATATAACATCCCAGACTGAGCATATATAATATCTAACTGCTGGGATTTAAAAATTGTTTCTTCCTCAAAAGTGACCCCGGATGTAGAAACATCCTTCGAAATATAAGGGAGGAGAGATTTAAGGAACCAATATAGAAAGAAGTCTAGGTTTATGTAGGCCTTGATCAAACTCTTTTGTCTACGCCACTCCTGGATGTGATCTGAGATATGAGTGGTTCTATCCTAACGAAAGTTCGGCATAAGTTTGATTCGAGCATCGTAACGAACTGACAATTGGTAGTGGTTAAGGAAGACTAAAACCAACTGATTAAAGGTTCTTTATGCCCCTATAGGTAGCTCGATATACCATTTCACGACAACCCCTGTGAGGGCACATTGAAACAATCTTAATTGAATAGAATCGTCATTAAGGGAATTCGAAGAGCAACAACGGTGAAAAGTGGTAACGTGATCACCATGATCCTCAACAGTTCTTCCCTCAAATTTTGGAATATCCGAAGGAATATTTGTGGGGATGGAGGGCCATGATAGATCATGACGTATGGGGTCATTCATTAACTTAGATAGGTCTGGCAGATTGAACATGGCTAGAAAAGGGAGATGGGATTGCGACATCTAGCCCCAAGCTCCCTGGAAAGATTGTGGTTGGGGAATCGCATCCCATCCAGGGTTTTGGTAAGAACCATGGACTTGTTCAGGATTATAATATCCTCCTCTAGATTGATTCATAAAGGGGTTGGTTGGGCACCATTCCAATAGGAATGTTCTGATGAGGATTATAAAAACTGCCCCAACTAGAGTGGCTCGGGGTTGGGGGTTTCCCAAGGTGTGAAACTGACCTCCTCCAGGTGTGAATCCAAAGGATAAAGGTGGATTCGTCATGCCAATCATGTTGGTCGGAATCAACATAGAGGAGGTGGGTGTAAAGGACAAAACATGAGCAATAGCTTGTCCGCCAGGTTGGTTACTCCATCCAGAAGCAACAAGATTGTTGAGGAAAAGATATGAATTAATCTTACTCGAGAATTTTCAGATTCTTCTTGGCTAAATAAAAATAGACGGGAATATCACCCTCTGTTTAAAGCCATCAAAATTAATATCATAACTCACAAGTATTGATTACAAGTTCTTAGGATGGTTTTATAAATAAAATCTTGCTGAAACATTCATTATTTATGTGTTTTTTTGAACATAACATATGCTAAAATAAATATAGAGACAAAATTAAAGACACCAAGTCGATAATCAAGACTGATGAGACATAAAGAAATCCTTTATTTCATTCCAATTCATCAACGAGTCATTCTCTTTACAAAATTTCATGAAGAATTTTTGGACCAAAGTCAAACTTAGACGTCCCCGATGAAACATACAAAAGGACCTCTGACAGAAAATAAAAAACTGAACTCTAAAAGCTGGATCATCTTGCTACAGATTGCTACCCACTCGAATCTGCACAATAGCCTTTGTCATTCATGAAAACTAATTCACAAATAGACAAGTCTACACAAACTATCAAAGATAGATCAACACCTCTGAAAAACGCACCCAGAAACCTTGTAGACATACCAAGACAACCTAAGCAACCTCAAAACGCAGTTAACCTCTGGTTTCAATTGTTCTCTGACATTCTAGGGAATGATAAACTAAGAGAGAAGTTGTGTAATGTGTTGTACCTAGTCTTAGGGAATGAAGAAACTTTGGAAGCAAGGATTTGGGCTAACCTTCCCGAGAAGAGTACTCAGAGAGTCCAACAACGAAAAGTAAGAACCAGAAAATAATTCCGACTAGTAGCCCAGTTAGATGACTTTGAAATTAAGGACGTCATGTTGGAACTAGGGTCAGATGTGAACATTCTGTCCAAGAAGACCTGGGAAGCATTAGGCAAACCGAGACTGACATATTCCCCAATTCAGTTAAGAATGGAAACCCAATATTGTATCGTTCCCATAGGAAGACTGGAGAATGTGGAAATCGATGTAGCAGGAGTAAAAACAGTGGTTGACTTTGAAGTCATTGAGATCATGGGAGACATGGACCCCTACCCTGCACTACTTAGCATCTATTGGGCTTACAAAAATCATGTAGTAATAGATTTAAAGAAAGACACCATGAATTTTGAAATAGAGGGAATCAAGGTAGTTCAACCTTTGGATCCATATGTAGGACCCAGGTACACAGAACCAACAGACAATAATATGGAAAGAGAATACCTAGACCAGTTGTACACTATAACAGCTGGGACAAGAAACGATTATATAAACCCCACTGTCGATGGATCAGCAAGCTGGAGAAGTATACAGTCAGCTGACGAAGACTCAGAACTAGCTTTTGATAGTTGGAAACAAGGCTCGTATGAACGATTCTCAAGAAGATGTGCAACTGTCAGAATGACCAGATGGATTGGAACCGAAGTCAGAGAACACCCATTATATGATGGCACCTTAGATCTAGACAAGTTTTTGCAGAATATGGAAGAAACTGTGGGAGAAGATCAAAGAATCTTGGTACTAGATATAGCTTTCTAGAACACCCCCACCAGATGGTGGGCTACTCATAAAGTCGCACTCAGAACTTGGGACACTCAGAACTTGGGACGAGGTGAAGCAAGCTCTCAAGTACAAGTTTTTGAATGGGGAGCAGTTAGAATTAGAAATGCAGATGGATCTCCACGTTGCACAAATGTTCATCGGAGAATCGAACCCTAGAATACACATTCAACAATGCATGAAACATTGGCAAGCTGCAGAGATACCCTCTCACTTCTAGGTTCAAGTATTCCCCCATTCTCTAGGCCCAATCCCAAAAGCTTGGTTTATACATGAGGAAACTAGACGACAGACCTCTGATTGGTAGATACTAGCAGCTCAATTTTGCAAAGACTTCTCATTCACAAGTAAGTACCCTAAGCTTGAACTAGTCCTACAAAAGATTAAAGAACTTCTTTTTTCAGCCAATAGTGATAACAAATCAGACTTTGTAGTGTGTCCCAAGCATACTCAAGAAATTCAGAGTAAACTCCACTTACCCTTGATTGAAAAGCCTATAGAATGTTATCATATTAGAAAAGCTTCAGAAAGCCTAGACGAATTAGAAGAACTGAGAAGCCTAGCCATCAAAGAGACCGAGGGGAACAGAGAAATCCAAAACAACATACCTAGCCAAACTGATAGTTCCTACAATCACCCTTTGAAATTGCAGAAGCTTAACATAAGGACCAAAGAGAAACCCAAAATAGATTTGGTGGGAGATTACTGGGATGAGAAAACCAGTCAGGAAATACATATTTTACTGCGGGAATATGAAGATTTGTTCCCAACGAATTTTTCAGAATTGAAGGGAATCAAAGGAGTTATGGGAGAAATGAAGATTGAGTTAAAACTAGGATCCAAGCCTATCGGACATAGGCCATACCATCTTAACCCAAGACTAAAAGAGAAAGTCAAGAAGGATATTGATAATATGTTAGAAGTAGGTCTCATTTTTCCGTTAGAAGAAGCAGAATGGGTCATCCTGATAGTCATTCAAAGCAAGAAAGACATTGAGGATATTAGAGTCTGTGTGGACTACAAAAGCCTCAACTCTACCTGTGTGCATGACTCTTTCCCAACACCCTTTATCGATGAGGTCCTAGAATAGGTTGCGGGGAAGGAAGCATACTCATTTACAGACGGATTTTTAGGATACCATCAAGCTAGGATTGCTGAAGAGGACAAGAGAAAAAACACTTTCATTAATAAATGGGGATCTTTTGCATACAATGTGATGCCATTTGGTTTAAAGAATGCCCCCGCAATTTTCTCTGGGATTGTGATAGCAACCTTTAGAGAGTTCATTCACAAGTTCATAGAATTCTATATGGATGATTGGACAATATATAACCTACTTAAGGACCATGTAGCACTGCAAAGGCTAATGTTTGACAAATGTCGAGAGTTACAGATCTCATTAAACCTCAGGAAATGTATCTTCTGTGTGCCACATGGAAATTTGTAGGGCCACATAGTATGTCGAGAAGGAGTATTGGTAGACCCAGATAAAGTTGTGGTCATTTTGAATATGCCGCCACCTACGAGTGCTAAACAGCTACACTCTACACTTGGACACACAGGTTACTATCGCAGGTTCATCCAAAGATATGCCAACATTACTGCACCTCTGGAAAACCTCTTGAGAAATGCTAAAATGTTCCGATGAACTCCCGAATATAACAAAGCATTTGAGACACTTAAGGAGAAACTCATTACAACACCGATTTTGATATTCCCAAAATGGGAGAAGGAATTTCACGTCCATGTGGATGCTTCAGGAATTCCCTTAGGGGCTATCTTAATGCAACCTGGAGATGGAGCTATGGATCACCCTATCTACTTTGCGAGTCGGAAGCTGTCGCAAGCAGAGCGCAACTAAACAATGATAGAATGAGAAGGCTTAGCCATGATCTACGCTTTACAAAAATTTAGACATGATCTGTTAGGGTCTCATTTCAAATTATTTACTGATCATTCAACATTAAAATACCTAGTTAAAAAACATGTGTTGGAAGGGAGAATTTGCAGATGGTTGTTGTTATTTCAGGAATTTTCCTTTGAAGTCATCATCAAGCCAAGACGATGCAACATCGGACCTAATCATCTATCCAGGATAAAATCAGGGGAAAGTGGCGGAGCAGTGGATGACCAGCTCCCAGATGTAGATTTGTTCAGGATCGAGGCCATACCAGAATATCTGGAGGACATAGCAATCTTTCTCAGTACAAGGGCTTCTCCCGAAACATATTCCACAACCCAGAAACGCCATATGGTCGTCAGAGCAGCAGATTCTCAGCTGATTATCGAGAAATTGTATAAACTAGGACTAGACAACATCCTCAAATGATGTGTCCTAGATCATGAAAGGAAGGATATACTCTGAGAATGCCATAGTGGAATTGCAGGAGGACATGTAGAAGGAAAGGAAACAACACAAAAATTTCTACAGGCAGGACTATGGTGGGAAACACTTTTCAAAGATGAAAAATCATATGCCAGATTGTGTGATGTTTTTCAAAGAGTGGGCAAGCCATCACATCGAGATGAACTTCCATTACAATCGGTTAGAGAGCTACAAGCATTTGAGAAATGGGAAGTTGACTTCATTGGGCCAATCAACCCCACAGCTAAACATTCGAAGGCAAGGTACATCATTACCGCAACTGACTACCTTACTCGTTGGGCAGAAGCAGTAGTGGTATAGGAATATTCGATGGATATTACTGCCAGGTTCATTTTCGAAAATATCATTACTCGCCTCAGATGTCCTAGGAGCCTAACCAACGATCGGGGAACTCATTTCATTAGAATCACTATAGAAACACTTACATCATAATTTATAATTCAACATCACAAGAGCAGTCCATACCACCCACAGGCCAACGGAACAATCAAAGCCTTCAACAAAATACTGGAAAAGGGACTAACAAAGGTCTATTGCATAAACTGAGACGACTGGGATGATAGAGTTTCAGCGGTACTATGGGCCTATAGGACAACCACAAAGAAACTCCACAGACACACATCATTCCAGCTTGTTTATGGAAAAGAGGAAGTGGTGCCCACAGAGTTCATCACTCCAAGTTTGTATATTTCACAAGCCACATGTATGACACACAAAGAATCAGTGGCGCAGAGACTTACGGAGCTACAAGAACTCGAAGAAACCAGATTTCTAGTAGACTTCCAATAGTCGATTGAAAAGGCAAGACAAAAATATTGGCACGATTGATGCATTAAGACCAAGGTATTTACACAAGGGGACAAGGTGTTACTCTATGACAGACGATACCAGAAGCATCCTGGCAAGTTGTGTATGCACTGGTTGGGACCCTTCTTAATTGCGGAGATCCGACCATCAAGAGCAGTTCGACTCACGCAAATGGATGGTGTGCTACGACTGGGATGGGTGAATGGAACTTGCTTGAAGCCCTACCTATCTCAAAACTGAGAAGAAGGACAATTACTCCAGTCCGACGGAGCTTGTACAATAGCTAGAGTTGAGTTTCATTTTCTTTCTGAAATTTTGTAAATTCAGTTAATAATGTCCATATGCGCAGTGTTGCACCATAACACATAGTTCATTTGTTTTGTTTAAGTGTTGGTTGATACAGAGATGACGACTCAGCAGTACAGAACCTAAAGCATGAGAAAGTCCATTAATGACAGTCATTAAAGATGACGGGGACAACCTTTGTGGTCAGAGGAACCATGAATCCCAATCCAATCCAAGTTAAAGGCTATGCAAACCTAGTCTAATCACACCCTTTATTTCCATTCTAGTACCCTAACTATCGTTCGTTAATCCATAAAGTCGCATTATGCCAAGATGCCATCAAAGTTTGCGCCAGGACACCCACCTGAAAAACAGAAAGGTCTCAATTCGGCCACGTCCCTATTCCACTCAAATGAGTAAATACCAAGATCGCCCAATAGGATTTACCTTGATCAAACCGTCTCGTCGGACAACTCACACCCTGTTGCATCTATACAGTCATGATGAGGAGTAGTTATTGCTAAAAATTCCCCGTTAAGCCAGACATAAGACTCTCAGAACTCAGCTGAGAATGTATTGTTTCTAAAATGAGCATAGCCATTTCCGAACTCAACCATGCAAACCAGTTAGGACCACTGTCAAAGCTGTAAACGTGGCCCTAGTTTTTAACTGTCATAGAAGTGCTAATGTCGAGAGCCACAACAAGCCCAAGAACCATGACTAAATAAGCAGTATTAGATGAGTTATTTGACCCCCGAGTCGAGATCATAGGTGACCTCAAAGGGAAGGTAGAGCACATTAATCTACTTGACCTTGACATCACGGATTCAGCCTTGTTCCCATAGATGCACACAAACGTCTTTTGGGAGTTGTCTCTAGATGGAACTGGAGATATGCACTTTATACCGAAAAAGGAGTTCATCAACATATTTAACTCCACCATCATGAACCTGAGAGACTTACCAGTCTTTGGCACCACTGGCAAAATTGAGCGATGCACGAAATTTCTGATAAGTAGAGTGCACGATAGAAGTCTACGGTTGGATAAGTGGTATCCAATCCATGCAAAATATATCCAACAGCTTACTAGCATATCCTTCGATAAGATACAAGCGAAGCTACAACAAGTCTAGCAAGAAGCAGAATAGCATCCCCAGCAGCTCCAAAATCAAATGCAGAAGATAAAATTGCAAGGCAACAATGCCAGAGCAGCACTGCATAAAAACACCACGGACTACACTAAAATATTCAGAGAAGTCAGTGACTGGATGGGTATCATCGCTCGACAAAATCAGGTTTTATAGGGGGTTAGAACAAAAATTTGGGTGTTGAACGAGGAAGTTGCGCTCACAATGGACCCTATGGAACAACAACATAAGTTCGACCAAATCCAACAGGCCGACAACGAACTAAATACACTCTATGAGGCACAGTCCATAGCCAAGAAAGAGTTGCGTGACTTCCGATCGATAATCTAGACAGCCTACATACAAATGCATCAGGTCAACATAACATTAGACTCTGAGTGGAACTCATTGGTTGCCACAAAGCCAAAGGAATATAGCAAAGAAACGACCCAACAATTCCTTGCAAAAGCATCACTCCTCGCCCGGAATTGGCATGACAAAGTTGAAAGATTTCATGAAGTAAAGAACCAAGCTTTAGAGTTGGTACCAGAATTGGGCCCTTCGTTTGAGGAGGCAAAGGAAGAAAAGGAACAAACAGAAGATCCCAAAGAAGAAGAAAAGCGGGACAAGGGAAAACAACAGTTGCTTCTGGAGGATGTGAAAGAACCAAATGCTTGACTCGAGGACGAGTCAAGGATTGTGGTCAGAGCCAGTTGGGCCCTTTGTTTTTGGGAAGAAACTGCGCAAGTTTTGACTAAGCACGAGTTGTGAAAACTTCATCAAAGGCTGCGAGAAAGAGCAACAGAAAATAGTTGCGGAAGTCAGCACAACACCAACTAAGAAACAAACGGTTGCAATAGAACAAGAAATCGGGCAAGTCGAGAAGGAAGACACAACCCAGCTATATATAGGGCTGAATATAATTGTAAAAGGGTTGGGTTTTTGTTGTTGTTGGTTATTTAGGCCATGTCGGCTCATATTGATCAGCGTCTCCCAAGTTCTGGGATCAGTTGTTGATACTTGCTGTAAAGTTGAGAGATGACAGGCAAGACTCTGTAATATGCCCTACTGGGTGAGTTTGAGTTTGTAACAGAGAAAGATATCAAGGGTAATATTAATAAGGAGCAAATTTAAAAATATGATGTGCATTTGTATGTTTACGTGTGCATTACAACATTTATTTATGGTTTATGAGTTATACTTGATGGTTCTATGTTTAATCATTGTTCATAACGTAAGTAGGTTCAATTCTTGTGGTTGGATGTTTCGGATATGATGTTGTCTCTTACGCAAGAACATGAATGAGTTTTGAATGATCTATGGATCCTCTTTAGTATTTTCCCTACCCTTCCCTATCTATCTGTCTCAGCAGCACTTCGGGTGAGACTTCTTCTCTTCGGAAGAGATGAAAATGCTAGTGCTCTATACTATACGGTACCTTTTGTTGGTAACCTGAGAAGGACCCTGGTCTGATCAAATTCGCACCAACAACACATAAGGTCTTTGAAAGTCATGAATCAGGGTGACACTTGGTACACATACTATGGGTCCACACCAACCATGAGTGACATAAGTAATCACGTCATATCATAGTGGCATACACCAGCGACCATGATAGGGAAACGTGGCGACAACTTATTTGTCAAAGTAAAGGTATTGAAGAATATTCATTTTTCCTTATATCGACTTCTGTGTCAAAGGACTCCTAGAAGTCTCGAAGAAACACTAACCATTGATCTATTTCAGGAACATTCTTGACCAGTGATCAAGCACAATGGTCAAATGTTAAAAATACACTATGTTGAAAGAGTGTGGACCGTAGATCTTAACTCATGATTAAGTCATGATCCTCGATTTTGTTGAAGTATTTAGATAAGTCAAGATCGTCCATTCAATAGAAGATTAAATATCGATCGTTTGATATACTAGTGAATAGAGTAAACGTTTTTTGGTGAAATTTACTCTAAGAGAGTTGGAAGATTGCAAAGGAGAAAATATTGAAGGTCACTGTACCGGAGGACTTGGTTCGAGCACCAGTTGCATGATAAGGTAAATAAGGAGTGTAAAAGGGTCTAGTATTAAATAATCCCTCAAAAATTTGAATACAGTCCCATGTAGGAGAATAAAGGAGAAGAGAGAAAGTGCTAACATAACAACACTTGGAATGAATAAGGCTGTGGTTTTGAGCATACGGTCACATAAAAGAAGGATAAAGCGCATGGGGTTTAACTCTGTCTCCTATAGGAAACTCAAGAAGAACACTATAACAATACAGAGAGTTGGTAAAATCTCAAATATGATATGTTGGAGAACTGAGGATGCAGCAAAAAAATAAGAATGAAATAAAGAGGCACAGGATCAAGTTAAAAGAAATCGATCCATACTTGTGATAGATTTATGAAAATCTCTCTTACTAAATTGAAAAGATTTCAAGACAATATGTGAATAATAATAGAGGAATATATTAATTATTATTGTTAATTTAAATGAAGAGGTGCAATGGTTCAAACAAAGGGACACAATGTTTCGAAGCTCAGACCAATTGGAAGACTATATAAAAAAGAAAAGAACGATGCTTCCTAGGGTGGTTCCCTGAATAAGGGGATTTGTGTCTCCAAGATTTGGTGCTCTAAAGAGGTTTGGTGTCCTTCAAAATCTCAAATTATTCTTTATAATCCTTGTAATTCTTGTTAATTTTATTCATATAATTGATTTTAAATACAATTCCATTTTTTTATCTATTGTGGTGATTAATAAAATAACAAAGTAATTACTAATTGTTTAAAAAGGCAATATTGATTCACCCCTCCTCTCTCAGTATTTCCAACAATAATAGTCTCTTAGACACTAGACAATGAATAAGTGTTATGGTTGTTGCAAATTACAACAGTAAACTAATTTTATAACAATAATTACAAATTTGCAACAACACCAAAATAAAGTGCTTAGAAATGTAGCAATTCACCATGAAAAGTAATCATTCAAAAATTATAACATTATCCATTTACTAAAATTAATTTCTGATCTAGTTGAGCCACTTATAAATAGGCATATGCAACTAATTATTGTAGTTTTCAGTGGTTGTAGCAAAATTTTATAACAATAAGAAAAAATATTTAAATCTTGTTAGATTTAAGGTTAGTTATGTTAGTAGTATGTTTGAGAGATTGAGAATATTGATTTTAATAACTACTTTGACCACAAGAACGCTTCTAGACAAGTGTCATTGTTCTATGGGGCCTATGGAGTCTCAAATGCATTAGCTTGAAGAATGAACTAAATGAAACGAGATAAAGGATAAATCCTAAGGTGCAAACACACTTGGGCCTTAGGTATTAGGATTTGAGGAAGAAGGTACCTAGGATGAAAACACACTTGGGCCCTAGGTGTCATTTTTTCCTTTCTCTAGCTTCACTTAGGTCAAGGATCGAAGTATAGGGTTAAAACCTTAAAATGAAATCACTTTTGTTCCTTATAATTTTAACCATAGAAAGAATGCTTCACAAACTTGGAAAATAAAAACTTTATGTGTGATAGAAGAACTCATGTTTTCCTCTTAGGGTTTCAACAAGACAAAGAATACTTGCAACAAAATAGTAATTTAACCTTTAATATTAACAAGAGATATAAATTGCAGAAATTACTTACTTCTTCTAATAATCAACAACATCAAAACCCTAATTGCACAAAATTATCACCCAAAAGAGCCAAGAATACACAAAGAATCCTCCATAAGGATAGAAAGAGCCCAAGAAGCTAAACTAGCAAAACTTTAAGAAGTGTTACCCCAGTAATGAGTAAGGGAAGTGACCATTTGAATGAATGCTAGTGCTAGCCTCATTATGAGGAAAAACCTAGATCTGTGTCCACAAAATAAGTCAAATGAAAATAATAAGTGGGGTCGACCCCTCAAGTAGCCTCTACAAAATGATAAAATGTAAGACAACATAAATTCCACACGTTTGGTGATGTCAATCCTCCAAAGGATAGAGGAGGTCCTCCCAAGGGAACGTGGAAACATATCCATGTGTAGTGATGGAAAATGGTGTGTCTCCTCATCCATATGCATTCCAAATCATCAATGGTACCCCAAGTGAAATCAAACCCCATCATCATAAAAACCTAGAATGTAACGTCATCATCCGAAAGAGGCCAACGTCAAGGGTCAAGTGTACTATGTTCAAGGTAGAGGAAGTTTCATCTCGCCTCTACATGGTGTTCTCTTGTCAGCTACTACAATGTCCTCCATCCATTGAGTAATAATCCTTGGGGGTACACTTCCCAACATGTGGGACTTCGTCCCATATATGTGGCATCATGACTAAATCTGCTAAAACCAGGCCCATTTATCCATCGTCCAAGGTTCTGAATATGTAAGAGCTCATGTCGAAAGGTGGAAAGTCACCAAATGACTCATTTCTATGCATCACATGTTCCAAAGTCTTTCAATAAGAGCACGACATTCTAGGTGAAAGCATAGGACATCTCTCAAAGAACTATGTCAAATCCTCCAAAATAAAGCGTAATATAAAACAAGGTAAACCAGTGTTCATAAGAGATATTAGTCCTCAAGTCATGCAAAGTAGTTTGTTATTTAAGGTATAAGTTATGTAAAGAATTCACCTCAGTATCCCCTTCAAGAATCACACCGACTGGGGATTTAATGTGAGTTGACAAGTTTGAATATGGAAGGGACATCATCCAACCCTATTAGGTGTTCCAACCAAGAAAATGAAATAAAATACCCAGGTAGAGGGATAGGTCCCAAGGGAAATAGTGAAAGAAAGAAACCCTTCAAGATTAAATGTGATAATGGTATGAATTTGGGATTACTTCATGGCTTATTGTGTCATTAAATTCATTTCTATGAATCTATTTGTAGAGGGAGCGCTTGTTGCTTGAGACACTCTTTTCTTGTGTTGAAATTATGTTTATACTGAGAGGGGGGGTGAATCAGTATACAATACTTTTTACTTTATTTAACCATTCATCAATAATTCATTAGCTGAGAAACAATAATCACATATCAACCCAATTCACAATACATAGAGTTTAACATGGAAACCCAATTGGGAGTGTTGACGGGTTTGAATGGCTTGTCAAGCAGATGAGAGAGAACACCCGATGGTAGGTCCCATTTAGATCCACTCTCGTTTGGGATAGCGTTTACGATTATATTTTGTCCTAGTTACCAATATAACTAATGTGATAACTAAATATGAATCTGAGAACTGAACTGAAAGTTCTCAGATGAATTAAAATTCTAAAGAACTACTTCTAAACTAAAATGATTATCTACAGTCCTAATATGCACTTCTATTCTACTCTATGCTAACCTATCCTGATCAGGAGCAAACTAAAAGATAAGTACAGTGAAATATTTGTATTACTTGTATAGAAGTAATTCATACAGTCAAGTAACATTAAAGCTTAACAACATAACCAGTTAGAAACAAATAGTTTATTAACTAACTGCATAGCATTGTTGATGTACTCAAAGTGAAAATCATGGAAACTATGAACATATGAAAAATAATTCAGAAGTAATTTATAAAAAAACATTCATACTCTACAGAAATAAACATGCATAAATAGAATAGTCTCAGTCATACACATTAACACCACAATATTAAAAAATGTATGTGGTTCAAATTAACTTGCAGTAAAAATATTGTTCCACAACATCCGAAAACCAAAATCCATTTTCTATGGAGAGTCCTTTTTTTTTATAATATGGAGAGACTGTTTAGATTCTGATAATTCAATTATGAGTATTGAGAAAGCAAGATTACAAAAGAAGATAAACGAGGCATCTGGGAAAGTTACAAAATTTAATCATCACGGGTCATTCTAATCCTGCATCTGGTTTTGATACTTTTCCCAGAGGGAATAATCTTTCATTGTGTCCTCTAGTTTGTCAGATTGTGATCTTTCAATGATTAAATCTCCACTGTAAACTTTAGTAGACACCTCTTGTTGTAACTCCTCCATTTTGCTTTTAAAAAAATGTTGGATCTTGATGATGAGATGTGCAGGTCTTAACAAGTGTTCCTCCAAGGATTCTTTTCCAATCTGAATTAAGCTTTGCATGCTTACTTGGATAATGTTTTTGCGCTCTTCCACCTCAGTGATTCTTGTAGTGGCATGTTTTACTTCATCAACGGAGAGCATTGGTTTCATTTTTAATTCCTTCATGAGATCGTTTGAGCTATTCCATAGCTCCATGCAGACGTTAGTTGTTTCTTTTTGGGTAACCTATACATTCTTCAAGAAGGGTTTCCAAGTGTCGAAGAAAACATGATATATGAGTCTTTTTTCAATAGAATACATTGGTAGTGTAGTAGGGAATTATCTATACATTTCTTTCCAATTAATAATTTTATCAAGGGTCACATTGACTTCTTGATATTGTCCTTGAATTTCTATTAACCTATCTTGCAGCCTGAGTTGATCAGCTCGACCAGCCTGTATGTTATTGGGAAGATTGAGGAATTATTTATGTTCTGTTGTAAGATTCTCATTTATCTCTAATGCTTGGGACTTGATAATATCCACAGTGAGTGTTGATGTCATGTTCTCTTCTAGGGTCATTTTTATCTTTTTTATTTCCAATTCCAATTCATTGTCATGGGTGTACAGTTGGGTCTGCATCCTTCTACATTGAGAGTATCAACCACTTTCATGGTTTTCTCAAAATCTGAAGTGAGCTCGTCTTTTACATTCTTCAATTAGGTTTCCAACTCTGTGATCCTAGTCTTGGTCTTGATTAAGGAACTGGTCACTTCAAGGAAGGATGAGGTGTTTAGTCCTGCGAAAGCATAAAGAACAGATGCTTCCTGAATGGAATTCTCTTCCGGGTCGGGTCTAATCTTCCACTCCACTATTCTCCCTACAGATGACCTGGATTTGTTGGTTTCTCCTCTTTTTCTTTATTTGACCTCTTCTCGATACTCTTTGTCCTATCATCATAATAATAGTATCTGATAGCCACTACAGTGCCTTTGAAATTCAAAGCTTGTGATAGGAGAGAGGAATCCCCCGGAATGACATTGAGTGGGGTGAAGTCTTGAGGTGGAATATTTACAATTCCCAGATTGGGTGTTGATGGGGTGCTCGGAGTTTTTCTTAATTGTTGTTGTTTCAACAACTCTTTTTCCTTCCTTTGAGCCTCGACCTCATCAGTTTCTTGTTTGGCCTCTGCCTCATCGACCAATCTCTTAGTCTCTACCTCATCATCTAATCTTTTAGCCTTTGCTTCTTCAACTTTCTTCTTTCGGAGGGCATCTTGTTCTACTTTGAGTTTATTTTATCTTTTGATTTTTTCCTCTTCGTCTTGCCTTCTTTGATACTCCTCCTCAACTTGGAGTCTCTTTTGTTCTAACTTTTCTTCTTTCCTGGCCTTTTCTTGCTCTTTAATGTTGTTGTTGTCTTTTTCTTGTTGGATAAATCTTTGAAACTAGTCAATTGTTACCCTCTTCATTTCCTCTTTTTCATCTTCGAGTTCCTGTTTGAAAGCATCATTGGGAAACTTTTGTAGAACCTATTCATAAGCAAGGATTCCTTTAAACTTGTCTTCTTCAAAATAAACCACATGGATGTTAGAGTGAGTGATACCAATATATATGACATGTTTGACTGCAAACTCATGTGGGTCATGGCCTTTAGGCTCTCCTAAACATAGGCACACATCTTATAGGGAATCAACCTCTTTCCTTGCATGAGGGCCATTGGAAATGATGTAGTTCTCTATGTGGATTGGAAATGCAGGCTAGAGATTTTTACTGCTGCTCAAAAGTAATGAAGTGAACCCTATCCCCATGGTATGGTAGGAAATTTCCCTCATTATTAAATGATCTAGAATAAACTAGGGAAGGAGGTGTGGGGATCTAGTGGTACCATACACCCTAATATATTAGTAATATTTGCAAAATTACCAATCAACAATTCCTACTTTAATCTCAGTTCTAGATTGAAATAAAATCATGTTTCTTGGGAACCCAAAAAGTACATTGTGTATAGGGGTGGGTAAAAGGTTACAGATGTTAGAGAGAATTCTAGATTAAAATTGTGTGAAGTTTTGGATGTTTCAAAAATTCACACACATTTTTAATCTATAATTCTATCTAACATTATGACTGGTTGTGAAAACTCACATACTCAGAAGGTTATAGATGTCATAAAAGTATCTTTTGTACCTTATACTCCATAACTCAGAGCAATACACATGTATAGGGGGT
The DNA here is from genome assembly GCA_900067695.1 of Picea abies. Lineage (NCBI taxonomy): Eukaryota > Viridiplantae > Streptophyta > Pinopsida > Pinales > Pinaceae > Picea > Picea abies. The sequence continues at coordinate 16,646 of CBVK0103782125.1, forward strand.
TTGTTCTGGTCCCAATTCCACCTAAGGTCTAGAAATTGTACCGAGGAACAAATGCCATCAATTAAGTAGGCTAACATACAAAACTGGGATTTCTCATACCTGGAATGTTTTTTGTGTGTAGATAAATGTTGAAAGCCACTATGTCAGCCTAGTTGAACACTTATCTAATTTTCACAATAGTATGGGCTAGTGGCAACCAATCCGTCTGAAAATGTGTGTTTTTCTCGTCATCATAAAGTCAGCTCAGCATAGCGACCAACAATTTGTAAGGTTATTTGAGTCTATGGGTGGGGACTAGTTTTTTTCCTATTTAAGTTTCTCATCCTCATCCACCCACCAATGTTTCATCATCTTAGCTGGCCCTTTGTTACGTTGAGAGAAACCTTTCAAGAACGACTTATTGAGAGTGCATGTGGGAATGAGTAACTGGTACCTTGGATCGATGTCCTCGGGTCTCAGGGATGCTACTCACCTCCCCTGCTTGCTCATGATAGTTTTGGTATTCGGGTTGAACTGTTTGAAACACCATTGTGTTGCCTCATTGTAGGGAAAAAGTGTTGGTCAGACAACAACTAGATGGATGTCGCCTTTTCGGATGTTCAGGTATACTTTCATGTTCTCGTCTTCTGGAGGAAAAATCTCCAATGTTGAACATCCTGTAGATTTCTTTGTATCCAATACTATGGTCTTCACCCGTGTGATGGGAGGTGTCCATCACCGGGACTTCTGCTTGGTGGGAAGATGTTTTAGGTGTCAGGGTTGACTGGAAATAGATAGAGCCTTTAGGTCTCCTGGTATTCTGGCTTGCCATGATAAGTTGTTGTCTTAGTCCTGCTTCACCAAGTTAAGACATGAATTAATCCAAGGAGAGTAATACGACCACCGTGAAGAGTCAAATCATTTAAAAGGAAAATGTAATACTTGTAACAAGCTGAAAAAATGGTCTCGGCGTATCACTTAGCAAATCAAAGATGAAGTTAATTTTATGAGCTTATGGAGGAAGCTAAGTTGTAAAATGAGGGTTTATATCCAATTAATATGTATCAAATCCGACTTAAATGCATGATAACTCACCTGTGTATGAGAACTATTTCAAAATCTGTCCACAATCTATGTCATTAATGCGAATTAAGAGTGTAGATCACCCAAATATGCATATCAGAGTCGTCGAGTGGCCTAGACTTGAAAAGACAACTATCGGATTCTTTTTGTCATATTGGGAAATTTTATGGATCAATTTGTGAGGATGGGTATCAAAGGTATATTTCTTCTTGCCTGGATTTGTTTGTCAAGTTTATAGAAGCAAAGTTTGGGGACATGTGGGACCCATCAGAGTCGTTGCATCAAAGGTTAATGGTATGTGGTTTTAAGAAGACTTTGATGGTAGGATATAGCGGGAATATGCCCTTTTCCTGGGTTTGTGTGTCGACCATATATGGTTTAAAAGGTTTAAAGTGACAACGTCAGACTTTATGTTTCAAAGTCCACCAAGTTAGAGGAACGTTGGAACCCGGACGAAGATGGTTTCGAAGGAATATTCCTTCGATACCTTGGGATGTGATTCATTTCAAATATATGAAGAAAAGTGAGTAGTGTAAGGATCCGAAAAAGAAGATATGGTCAATCCTAATAAGCCATGTCATAAGGTCATGGTCAAACTAGTCTCATCGGCTTGGTGGTGTTAAGTACAAGTTGGTTCTGCCTCTGTCCATCTATTGGTTTCCACATGGGACACGAAAAGGACTATGTATGCCCGAGTTATCATAGTGTGAAGATCAGATTCTCGAATTGTGCGTGAGGGGAAATATTTTGACTAAGATTATTCCGACATAACCCTTTATGATGTGTCCATCAAAAAGGTTTCTGTTGAAATTTAATCAGTATGAGACTCTTTCCGATCGAGACCAAACTTAGGCTAAAAAGTGTGTGAGTGGGATTCATCAAGCGAGTTGCACAAACAAGTTTTAGGGGCCTATAGCAAGTGTATGAAGCAATGAAATATCAGGCAGGAGAGTCGATTGGAGTAGCAGAGGGGACCATTGTTTGACTGAGACTAACAGATTTCCAAAAGAGAATAGGATCGTAGACCGTATAATAAATATAATAACATATTTGTTCCAACACCTTTTCAATGAAGTAGAAATGTGGTGCCTTCTAAAAATTTTAGAACAAGGGGAACTTATTTTCTCCAAAAATGGGTTGTTGTAGGGGTGAGCCACAACAGGGAGAAAACCATAAATTTATATTTATAAATGTCTATAGGAACCAACCTAATGGTACAAATATTGTAGGAACCAACTTATTGGAGACTCCAATATATTTAATCGAGCACCTACTCAGCAAGATGTAGGCACCAACCTACTAGAGACACCAATCTCCTCAACTAAGTGCCAACTCAACAAGATGTAGGAACCACAGACAATAGACAATATCACTATTGTCACCCAACCATAGGCTGAAGCCACCCTCTGAGCACCTTAACCTTGACAGAGAATCATTCCAGAAGCAAACCCTAGGCTAGATATCCAAACAAAGGGTATCACACCTTTCTCCAAGGATAGCGCACCAAACAAGAGCTTATCGGATAGTACAAACCATAACCAAGAGATAGTCCAAGCCAAAACAAAATCTCCTAGCTGCAGCAGCTGCAACGACAACTCTCCTCCAAACTTGCACACAAAAATGCCCAATTGCAGTGTGCACAAGTGTGCTCTACAGTTCTGAGAATGTCTGCTAGAATGAAGACTGATCTCCTGTATTTATACTAAATCTGCAGACTATCTGGGCCGACTTCTCATTCTGGGTACTAATTCTTTAGTATATATTATTGACTTCTTCTCTTGGAGACTAATAACCTAATACAAGTCATTTCCTTGAGCCGACTTGTCTTCTATGGTTATTAACCAATAAATTAGGGTTTCTTCTTACTTCCTGGAATATTCTATTCTCATCAAGTTTACACGTGGAGGTAAATACCTCCCGCAACTACCATAATATCAACACTCCCTCCCAGCTAGGGAGGTATTGAAGGTAATGGTCTTGAGCACAAACATACCATTTACCTAGTAACATAAACATAGTCATATAGACTATCTTATGATTAGTTCATGAGCACCATCATCACTATCAATGTCATCAACTATGTTATTTCTCAAAACCATACTCCATCTGAGTAATCAGACATGATTCTAGATAATCCACTCACTCTATAGAGTGAGACAAGAACCATTCTTTTAATTTGGACATATGTCCTAGAAGAATAAATGTCCTGGACCATTTTTTGTTTGGGAAATCTTTGTCCATTGATCATCCATCTAGCTTATAATCATTTCCAACATTTTTGATAGTCTTCAAGGCAATCAAAACAATATCATTCAATAGAACACAACTGTGTCTATCCATAGTAGTACACAACTACACTCCAGTGGTACACTACCACACGAAGTAGAACACAGATACTTGATCTGTGACGTATAGTCACAATCAATGGAACACATCCACCATAGTAGCATACATCTACTATCTAAAGACATACAGTCTCCATAACAATCATCTGATATCAACTTGCACAGAAAACATTGTTATGATATAAATTGAATCATCTGGGCCATTCTTCCACTCACATTTGTGAGATCTTGGAAGAGAATCTACCCTCAAAAGGTAAAACATCAATGATGAGATATCTGGACTATTCTTCTCAAGCAAGGAAAAATAATTGTCCTGATTGTTGAGCCTGGACCATTCCCTATCTTGGGCCATTCCTCTGGCACTAAACAAAGTGCAACCTGGAGCGAATGAGTCTACCCTAGGGAATGTCAGTCCCTAATTGTTGAACCTAGACCATTCACCTATCTGGGCCATTCCTCCGGCACTAAACAAAGTTCAACCTGGAGAGAATGAATATTCGCTAAGGAATGACTGGCTGGACCATTTCCTAAGGAAATGATTGTCCTGCACCAACCTCCAAAATGGACCATTCTTCGAAATTGCTCACAACTGTGAGCTTCGAAAGAATGATTGTCCAGTGAGGCAGGCCATTCTTCTTGAGTAACCATCAAGGAGAGAGACTATCCTAGACCATTCCCCATGTTAACCACAATGGGAAATCAATGTATGTGGTACATCAACAATCCATCGAACCATTTTCATTACGAAAATGAACGTTCGAAATTGGACCATTTTCCGAACTGGAAAATGCCTATCCTTCAGAAATCTCAAACCACTTTCCGAACTGGAAATGAACTTCTTATCCTATACCATTTTTCAAACTGAAAAATGACTGTCCATAAATCAATAACACATCAGTGCTCCCTCCCAACCTAGGATTCATCTCTTCCTTTTTCAATAAGGAAGTTGTCTCCACGAACTCCTGCTTGAGTACGCAAACTCTTTCATCTTGGACAAAAGCTTTACCAAAATGTCTTCTTATCTACTCATCTGTGGAGATATATATTGGAGAACCACTTTCTCTTTTCTGGACTTCATCACGGAGAATGTAATGCTTGATTTCAAATGTACTTCGATTTTTCTGGAACACTAGTTTTCTCTGAAGGCTTCATATAGGTTTGATCAATAAAGTATATCATTGTTGGATTCCTCTTTGTTTCCTGCTAGTTCACAACATCGTGGCAGGGGTCAAACTGGAACATATCCAAGTGGTACTTCTTTGTCCATCATGAGAGTTTGTCATGGATTAGTGATCCATCATCTTGAGCTTCTGAGTAACCATTTTGATGCAATATCTTTGTTATGGAAATTTCTTCACCATGCTTTTGTTGTGCATTGGATGTTCTCCACCAACATGTCTTCTTTCATCTACATACAAGGGTCTCTTTCTGGTATACCTCAAATCCTTGAAGTTTCTCTTCATATGCTCTTTGTTCAATTTCTCTAGAGAATGGTATTTGCATTCATCTGATGTAAAACTCCAACCAATGGATATTGCATATGATATAATGACTCGTGTAGAGGTATGTATGGTTTATTGGAACAAGTAATCATCATAGTCTTCTCCCTCCATCTGGGAGAAACTCTAGTTATGGATCTTGCAATGCTTGCATTCATAAGTATTTCATACACTGTTATTCATCACAACTTTCAGTTCCTCTGCTTGATTGATTTTAGTGAGTTCATATCAGGCTGGTAATCTTGTGATTTTTGATACAATGATTGGCTGTTCTGGCTTCTCTTTCTTTCATGGAATCTTCATGTTCTTCCTCATGTTTTTCTTTAGCTCTTGGGTCCATGGAATTTTCTATAGTTTCCATGCTCTGAAGATTCCAACTTCTTCCTTTCATCATAGGAACATGGATGTGGATGGACAACCAGGGATACTTTAAGGCTTATTTTCAAAGAAGGCTTCTTCTGAAGTCAAACTAAACACGTACTGTTTTTCATGGCTACTACCATGGGTATATACTTCATCATATTCAATGGATCATAGGATTAGCTCCCTCCTAATCCTTGCTTCATGTATGAGTGCATGTTTTTCTTTTGGAAGTATATAATCGACTCCCCCCATCTAACATACTCCATGCTTTCGTCTGCATCCTTGTTTCCTTCTGCAAGGTTTCATAAGTCTTTATCCAATTTCTTCTTGATTGTTGATTTTGTCTTATCTTGTAGTTGTTACTTATGTAATAACTTCCACATGATTTGTTTGATGTACTTCATCCTTTCATGTGTATTGTCTAACTTGTAGTCATAATGATAACAATCCTTATCTTGTTGTTCTTCCATAGGTATAGTTCTTCTTGGAACATATTATATTCTAAGAGATAGATATACAAGATATGTACAAGAACTATGAAGAATATTGTTACCTTGTCTTTAGAGGAAGAAGTCTTATTTATCCTACTTGGTATTCCTTGATGGTTTCCTTTCTTCGACAACTGATTCTTTGTGTGTCTCCTTCCTTTTCTTTAGCTCGAGACAATGATTATTGTAGTGACCATATTTTCGACAGTTGAAGCATTGTATTTCTGACATATCCTTCTTTTGATTTGACTTCTTTTCAAACTTACTTTTGTTCCTGGAATTATTGAATCTTGTTGTGAAGTCTTGATCATCGTATTTCTTTTGAGGTTTCTCTTTTGCACTGATCCTTGATTCTTCTTGAGCACGGAAATTCCAAAGTTCTTCAAATGTAGGATACTCCTTCCTTGTGTTCATACTTGCGGCAAATGCATCCCATGTCTTGGGAAGACCATAGAGTACTATGTTTACCAATTCCTTCTCTGAAATGATCTCTTCAATAGCTTGTAGTTGATCTCTTAACTGAGAGATTCTCACAAAGTATGATGTTATGTTGTTATCACCATTCATCTTCATGTCATGGATCTCATTCTTCATACTCATTACTTTTCCAATGTTTTTTACTGAGAAGAGGTTTGTTAGAGCATCGTACATATTCTTGTATGAGTCAAGATGGGAGATGTAGGGTATCAAGTGGTCTTTTATAGAGTCCACTATGATACTCATGGCATTGATGTCACCGTATTTGAACTTTTCCACAACTACAACGTTTTGTAGTTCTTTCTCTTTTCCTTCTTCAAATTCTGGTTCCACGAGCTTTCCTTTCAATATCCAACACTTTATTCTTGGAAAGGATGAGGTAAATCCTTGTCTTCCACGCTCTGAAGTTAGAATCTCCATCTAACTTTTTTTCTGACTTCATAGAGTAGGTCATGGATTCTTTGACTTGGTCAACCCTAGATTTGACCAAAAAAATCAAACTTGACTTCTTGGCTTGATGAGAGTACCAGGAGATGCATTAGGCTAGGGTGCACTGGTCTATTCAGAAATTAGGTCAATCTCTTCACTTAATGTGCCTCAACGAGAGGGTTAGGGTTTCTGCAACTGCATCTGCTAGTAACCCTAGTGGCAGTGCTTTGGTGACTACTCCTGCTAGAAACCTTATCGACAGTTCTTCAACGAGCTTAATATCCTTATGGCTATGCTCCCTTCCAGTGGTTAGACTGAATGAAGGAGGTGTGGGCCCATAACCTATTAGAATGTGCTCATTTTACCATAGACAATATCACTATTGTCACCCAACCATAGGCCGAAGCCACCCTCCGAGCACCTTAACCTTGAAATAGAATCATTCCAGAAGCAAACCCTAGGATAGATAACCAAACAAAGGGTATCACACCTTTCTCCAAGGATAGCGCACCAAACAAGAGCTTATCAAATAGTCCAAACCATAACTAAGAGATAGTCCAAGCCAAAACAAAATCTGCTAGCTGTAGCAGCTGCAACGGCAACTCTCCTCCAAACTTGCACACAAAACTACCCAACTACAATGCGCACAAGTGTGCTCTGCAATTCTGAGAATGCCTACCAGAATGAAGATTGACCTCCTATATTTATACTAAATCTGGAAGACTGCCTCGGACGACTTCTCATTCTGGGTACTAATTCTTTAGTGTATATTATTTCCTTTAGCCGACTTCTTCTCTTGGAGACTAATAACCTAATACAAGTCATTCCCTTGAGCTGACTTGTCTTCTAGGTTTATTAACCAATCAATTAGGGTTTCTTCTTACTTCTCAGAATATTCTATTCTCATCAGATTTACACGTGGAGGTAAATATCTCCTGCAGCTACCATAATATCAACAGTAGGCACCAACCTACTAGAGACACCAATCTCCTCAACTAAGTGCCAACTCAACAAGATGTAGGAACCAACCTATTGGAGACACCAATCTCCCCCTGATTTTGTGCTTATCCCCCTGAGTTTTTTCTTCCATTTATTGGCGAGATGAGAATGATATCATTCTTAGCTTTTGTCTAAGATATTAAAATTTTTCCGGGAAGGGGTCTGGTAAAAATATCTGCAACTTGTCCTTTGGTGGTAATGTATTCTAGATTGACATTTTGTTCAGCTACATGTTCTCTTAGGAAGTGACACTTGATTTGAATATGCTTCTTCTTTGAGTGCATAACAGGATTATTTCAAATGTTGATTGCACTTGTGTTGTCATAGATGATTGAGATTGGGTGATCATATTCTACCTTGATATCCTTCAATGTCTACTTCATCTAGAGAACTTGTGTACAACATGTTGTTGCAATATATTTGGCTTCTTCTGTGGATAGAGAGATTGGATTTTTCTTCTTTCTCAACCATGATACTAGATAATTGCTTAGAAAGAATGTTCCACCACTAGTAATTTTCTTGTCATCAATACTTCATGTCCAATCTACATTTGTATATGTTGTTAGAGTGGAATCCTTACTACTTGAATACCACAAGCCAAATTCCAATGTGCCTTTCAAATATTTAAATATTATTTTTATTGTTTGTACATGTGTCTTTTTTGGTGCAGATTGAAATCTTGCAACCAATCCTATAGATTACATGATGTTTGGCCTTGACGTCGTCACATATAGTAGGCTACCAATTATTGACATGTACAGTGTTTAATTTGCTTCTAGAGATTCATCATCTTTGTTTAACTTGCATCCTATTATCATGGGTGTACTAACAGGTGCATAGTATTTCATTCTGAATTTATTCAACATTACCTTGATATATTTTCTTTGAGAAATGAATATGTCTTTGTTGGATTGAGAAATCCGCAACCCTAGAAAGAATGACAATTCTCCAAGCATGGGCATATCAATTTCTTTTTGCATTTCTTCTACAAACTTTTGTCTCATTCTATCAACATCACTTCCAAAAATGACACCATCCACATTAACCACAATGATTAAAATATATTCATTGTTTATTTTGATGTAAATATTGTTATCTACAACTCATCTTTTCAAACCTTGTTTTTGTAAGTATTTGTCAAGTCTTGAATACCAAGCTCTTGGAACTTGCTTTAGTCCATATAGTGTTTTTGCCAGTCTGCATACATCTTCATTGTATGACAATTGAAATCCTTCTAGTTGTTAAATGTATACCTCTTCTTCTAGATTTCTATTTAGAAAGACTGACTTGACATCCATTTGATAAACTTTTAAGTTCTTGAAACACGAAAAGGTCAAAAACATTTTGATTGCTTCTAATCTTGCAACTTGAGAAAGGTTTTTTCAAAGTCAATACCCTCAACTTGAGCATACCCTTTATAGACCAATCTTGCTTTATTTCTTCCTACTAAATTCAATACCCTCAACTTGAGCATACCCTTTATAGACCAATCTTTCTTTATTTCTTACTACTTTTCCATCTTCATCCAATTTTCTTATGAAGACCCATTTGTTTCCAATAACATTCTTGTCTTTTGGTCTGGGAACAAGTTCCCATGTATCATTCTTCTCAACCTGATATAGTTCTTATTCCATAACATTAAATCAATGCTTGGCTTCATTATCTTGTGTAAAATTCTTGGGATCTATTTTAGATAGCAAAGAAAAAATCAATCTTCTTCTAGTTTGAACTCATGTGTATGTATCACCAAGAATCTAACTTTTTGGATGATTCTTTTGAATAGTTCTAGATGGAGTCTTTGGATATTGACATTCTATTTCTTATTCTTTTTCTTCTTCTTTGTATTATGTCTCCTCTAAGTCTTCATTTGTCTGTAACTTTTCCTGTTGAGGTATTGTTTCATCCACTCTTACGTTAATATTATCTAAAACCTTGTGCAGTATTTTGTTGTAGCATTTGTAGGCCTTACTTCCAGATACATAGCTAAGAAAGATGTCTTCATTTGTTTTGGAATAAAAATTGCCTAAATTATCTTCATTTCTATTTATATAGCACTTTCTCCCAAATACTTTGAAGTGCTTGACTATAGCTAGTCTACCTTTCCATAATTCATACAGTGTCTTCTTGTTGTTCACTCTAATTTGCGCCATATTCAAAATGTAGATTGTTGTGTTGATTGCTTCTCTCCAAAAGGTGTCTGGTAGTTTGGCTTCATTCAACATTGTTCTATCCATTTCTTGTACAATTATGTTCTTCATTTCTACAATTTCATTTTGTTGTGGAGTCCTTTCTACTGAAAAATGTCTCTTGGTTCCATGATTATCACGGAATTCATCAAATTCATAAGATGTAAACTCACCTTCTCTGTCTGATCTTAAGCACTTGATTTTTAAATCAGTCACATTTTCAACTAAGGTTTTGAAAGATTTAAACTTCTCAAATGTTTCATATTTTTCTTTAAAAAATGTGATCTGTGTCATTCTAATGTAATCATCAATAAGAAACATAAAATAACTCACCTTTTAGATTTTATGTTTTTCTTGCTGACTCGCAGAGGTATGTGTGTACGAATTCCAATGGATTTGATGTTGAGTATTCCTTTGTTTTAAAACTTACTATTGTCTTCTTCTTGTGCTGACATGGATTACAAATAGTGTCGCTATGCTTTGATATCCTTGGCATATCTCTCACTGCTTGCATCTTGTTGAGTTTTACTATATTGTCAAATTTATTTGACTCGTCCTTCTATGCCATAACCAACTCTCATTTACATAACCCATACAACATTGTTCTCATTTGAATTCATCGAGAATGTATACATTGCTCGGGGTTATGTTTTCTTTTGTCACCAATCTTCTTGAACCTGCTTTCATAACAACCATAATTTCATTTTGGCTACCATAAATTTCAACAGAGCGGAATTTTAACAGAACTAAAAAATTTGCTTATTCGAGCATATTCATTCCTAGAATTTTATAAATAAAATAAAATATTTTTACATAACACACTATGCATCACAATTTAAATCTACAGGATACTTTGCATACAAGTTAAAATTGAGTATATACTTCACAATTTTGAAAATAAAATACCTGTCACTGATGCTAAGCTTGAATCTTTAGCTGGAACCTCCACTTGCAGCAGCTTGAACCTTCAGCTTCAACACTCCCAAAACCGGCCACCCTGCCGACCAGTGCGCCTGGCCCTAGGACATCTACGGATGTCCTAGCCCTCCGTGCCCAAACCTCTCAGCCACGGTGTGCACGGTAAATCCCCACTGCTAAATCAGTCCCCAAGCTCCCCACCAAAATCTCCTCTCCTAAAAACCTCCAATCTCCCCTCGTAAAAACTCTGAATGAAAAAAAAAATCCCTTCAAAATCCATACTCCCCTTCCTTATGCCTCCATCCTCCTCTCGAACCTTCCCCCTCACCAAACCTTATCCAAACATTCAATTCATATTTATTACCTTATCTTTTAATTAATGTCCCCTTTAACGTGTGGGTTACGTTATCCCTCATGGGATACGTAACCCCTTTACCTTATTTATGTTTTTTATTTATTTATTTTATTTTTCCCCTTTTAATTCATAATTAATCAATTAATTTAATTAATGATCAATTAATCACTAATCCTTAATTTAATAATTAACCATTTAATATCTTATTTAATAATCACTCATTCGTTTAACCCTTACTCAAGGAGTTAAATCATATTTCCGCTTAAGTATAATCCAAAATAATTAATTAATATCTTGTAATCAATTTAAGGTTATATCATAATTAATTATAATTTAGCTAGTGTTTCAGATTATTTATGAGATTATTTACAGGAATAAGAAAAGGGTCATTACATACACCCACCCTTCAGGAAACTTCGTCCCGAAGTTAAGGTATCTTATGGTACGAGAACAAGGAACTCATACATACTAGTGTATATGTAC
>CBVK0103782127.1:0-12300 GCA_900067695.1 Picea abies
TACCTACAGGCTTTGATTATCTATACCATGAGGGTTAGGGTAAAACTAGGAGTAGGACCAGGGAAAACATGCATTTGTTCCACATATAAGTGTGAACCACGAGATGCAAGTGGTATAGATAGATAAAGTAGTAGTTCATAGCACATGGTAAGAACACTCGAGGATAATGAAAGTTTTGCTAGGTGAACTTCTCAAAGAGCATGCCCTAATGAATTGGGGATGTTTGGGGACCCACATGAAGCTTTTAAACTAAGGCCCAATGAGTGCATGAAGCCTAAGATTGGTACAATCAACAAGGGAGTGAACCAAATGAGTTGGCCAAAGAGTCTAGAAGAGCCAGACATGTAACTAAAGGGAAAAGATACAAAAAGCTAGGCTAAGGGAGGATGATCTAGCTTGCCTTGTTCATGTTGCGTTAGTACAACCCCCAAGGCCAATCTAGAAACATCCACGTGTACATGAAACTCAATTGTCCATTTAGGAAAAACAAGGATAGGGGCACATACCAACTTTTTGTTCAAAATATTGAAACAACTCTGACATTCTCCAACTCACACTAAATCCTCGTTTTTCTTAGAAGCCTCTCCATAGGTTTTATGATTGTAGCATAGGATTTGGTGAACCTCTCGTGGTGTCCAATATTATAACACCGCAATTTTGACCATTGGAATCAAAATGTATATTTATATGTATGATGAATGGTCAAGGGCGAAGCGATGTAATATGTGAACATTGTACATTGAATAAATAAATAAATGAAATACACTACCAACGACAAACAGACATGGACAAAGTCATGGGGGGCTATGATTCCACAAGAGAGGGGGCTAAAGTGGGGGTTTGAGGTGAACTCCATATGCCTAGGATCCTATGCCATTTTCTTAAATCAATTGTCTAAGTATCCCTTTTGACTTATTGAATCCAATCATTGAATGCATGTAAGATGGTTGGTGGGAATGTTATCTCACCTAGTTATGAGAGCATGAGCTAAGTACACTCATGACGATAATTATATCATTGAATGCATGTAAAAGGTTGAGTAAGAGACCACATGGGTTGAGTACAATCATCTTTGAGAAGAGTGAGAGTCGAACAAGAATGGGAGGAGAAGGAAAATAAAATTCGAGTAGGAGTGAGAGCATATGGTCTAAACAAGAAGAAGTAGGGAAAACCAGATTGAGTGTTAGGAAAAAGAAGGAAATCATAGTAGATGTGGAAAACAACTTGCTAAAGCTAGCAATTATGTTAAGAATGAGGTTGCCATGTATGTAAGTAAATTTATCTTGAGAAATTACCCCAAAAGAGCACGTGTGTATGATATTGTGAGCACTCCTATTGTAGTTGGATTTCTTGGAGCCCCCAACTAAGGTATTCTTAGCCAGTCTATGCTTGATCCCTGGAAAGGATAGAGATTACCTGAGAGTTTGCGATGCAGAGAAGGGAATCTCATCCCTTGGAATGTGCAGACTGATGGAGAAGAGAGATGGGCAATTGGAATACCTGTAGGAGTTGTGTCATTGTTAATTTACTGGTTATTACGTTGTTAGAGTGGACATACCCAACCATAGGAGCCTGTCGTCCTTGTGGACTCATAGCCATAGCTCGTGGGTGACCTATTGTTGAGATAATTGGAGTAGTGAAGTCTATTCTTAGGTGGAACATCCGTTGTTTGCAATCAATTGTATAAATCTTGATAAAGATAAGTGTTCTTTCCACTATGTTTAATTGTTGTCAAATTGGTACATTTTATTCAGTGTTTGTGTGTGTTTAAATGTTGTTGTGTGCATAATAGTTTGCATTCATGAATTTAAAATTATCAATGGTTGTGTTAGTCGTTTCATCATGTTGCATATATGCATGTATTTTAAAATTATATCAGAATTATCTTGAGACGATTTTGTAGTAAGGTGGCTCAACATGGGGTCTCAGTACATTACAATTTGGTATTAGAGAAAGAGTTTCAACTTCAGATTTGTATGGGCTAGAGATCAATGTGAATTTAACAAATCCATTGTTGTGGATTTTCAATGTGTTGAATTATGGAAAAACAGTAAATTGGGGCAAATTATGAGTTTAATTTCACTCAGGAACGTCGAGTTGAAGGATACTGACCTCAATTTGATAGGTGCAGGGTTGAATTCGGCCACGAGAATCTAAGTTCAAAGATTCCATAGGGCGTAAAAGGAAAAGAATAAAATAAAATAAATATAAGTTTTTTCGTAAGTTATTCGATTTTGAAACTTTTTGGATTTAAAAAAAAAATGTATGGATTATGACAGGGTCCACAGAGGCAGAAGGTAGGGATCATGGCATGAAGTTTGGTGAATCAAAGGTTCATTTCACATTTAATATTGAGATCAACGACCCAAATCCATTTCAAAATGGGCTAAAATTTCCAAGTTAAATGAAGTTTTGACAAATTCTTCAATTTGTTGATGTAACAATTCCTTAGTTCGATGGTGTGAAGAAAATTTGAGTTCGCCAAAAGTCAAAAAGTCGAGTTTGACAAAGAAAGATTTTGAAGTTCAACGATGGAGACCATTTTGTAGTTCACCAAAGTGCATTTTGCAGTTTGACATGAAGAAGAGTTTTTGAGTTTTCCAAATAAAGATTTTGAAGTTTAGTGATGGAGACCATTTTGTAGTTCGTCTAAGTGCATTTTGTAGTTCGAAAATGGGAGAAAAAATTTGTAGTCATCATAACACAATTTTTGGTTCGTTGAAACACAAAATTTTTGGTTTGCTGAAACATAAAAAAATTTGTCCACCAAAAAAAGGATTTTGAAGAGTGCTAATGGAATAAATTTTTGTATCATCGATGGAAAAAATGTTCAGATCATCGATATAAGAAATTTGGGGGTCGTCGGTGAAAAAATTTGAGGTTCGCCAATGGATGAAATATTTAATTCGTCGATGGAAAAATAGGGTGATCATTGATGAAGTGAAATATTTAATTCGTCGATGGAAAAATAGGGTGATCATTGATGAAGGGGAATTAGGATGGTCACATGGTCACATTTAGGGGTGGACATGTGGACATCAACAACCATGTGACATGCCACGTCAACCGGGTGTCCATGTTAGTAAGATGATGATTAAAAAAAAAGAACTTTGGAGCCAAAATCTTGTTTTGGCCATAACAAAAGTATACAATCTTAGAACTTGGTGAAATTTTAGGGGTAGTTTTGCAGTGAGAGGGATTACAAAAGCGCTTGTGAGGGCCACTGGCCAATTCTGCTCTAGTTTTCCAAACACTGTAAATTAATGAATTTTAGCGAACATGGTGGTACTCTTTGTAGAGGCCCTATTGCTAATGAAATTTTCACAATGAGCAATGGAAATAGACACAATGAAATCTGGTGGAGTAATTGGCCAAATTCCAATGGGTTTGGAACATAGACACAAAAACATGCCACAATACACTATTCTAAAACTCTTTTGGGGGATTTTTGAAATTTTCTTCGAAGAAAAAGGGATCCTAGATCACATTCTCTCAATTTTTCTATGTTTGTGAGATAGTAGTTTTTGCTAAAAAGTGTGAAAATGACGAAGTTGGCAATTCTAGATCAATTCAAAATTTGATTGGAACATCAAATTATGAATCTGAAAATTTTTGTGTACTCACAATCAAGAACACTATTTGTGTTCAATATAAGTTTTCTTGGTTCATTACAAATTTTCTGCTACATGAGGCAGAAGATGGCCTCTCAGCTAGATTGCACCAACAAGAAAAGGACAATTGAGTAGAAATGACGAAGTTCAAAAAGATGTAACTTTTAGCTCAAAACTAAGAACAAGTCATGAATATAGTCGTTGGAAAGTTGATTAAGATGAGATTATGTTTGAAATATTAGAATTCAGATTAGTCTATCAATGATCTTCATAAATTGAGATGAAGAATGCTCTGTAGCCTAATTAATGAAATGTTTTACAATATGCATAATTTCTAACAGTGATTGTTGCATTCACATTTTGTATAATTAAGGGTACAAGAAGAAAAGATTTGGTTCATAAAAAAACACTAGAGATATGGAGGATGCACAAGATTCTTACAACCATGGTGTTGAAATCATAGGTTTGAATATCAATCTAGGAAACGCAGAAACATAGTCCAATGGACATAGAAGTAGAGTGCAGCCTGTAATGTTGGGTTTAGACAATGAATAACTAATAAAGGGAAGTGCAGAGTTTTAAATAAGATAATGAAAAGTGGATAAGGGCTTAGGAGGAGAAAAATCAAATCAATACCCAACTACTTCAAAGTTTGAACAATTTACAAAGGCACTTTCATAAAGATCCAAACACAAGGCTTGTAGCCAGTGTAGGGCATGCAATAGATTGCAGGTCTCATGAAAGGTGAGATGAACATAGAGGGTCTAGGCACTTAAAAAGTCTTGGTAGGCATTATCATTCACCAAGACATTCATTTAGAAGAGCACATACATAGTCAGAGAGAAACCTAAGTTTTTCTTCTGTAAGGCATCAAAGAAGAAGATTTGGGTTGGATTGTTTGTGAAGAGAGCTTAGAAATATCAAGCCACCTACAGTCAATGGAAATCATAGGAAAGGTGAATGTTTTGAAGCTTGGTTATTGGGCATGATAAACTATTTTCAACTGCACAATTATTCATAAAATCTAGAAGCAAGGATTGCCATATATTATTTTTAAAATAAAACTTCGATGTGGTGGGACCAACTGAAGCAGGTCAAACAAATTGATGAGAAGAAAATTCCTTGGAAGAAGTTCAAGAAATACTTCCAACATCAGTACCTGTCAGAGCATTACCATGACAAGAAAATGCAATCATTATTTGAGATTAATCTTGGAAACATGACCATGGAGGAGTATGAAAATAAATTCTTGGAGCTTCTGAGGTATGTGAATTTCATTAAAGACGAGAAGGTGAAAATTCAAATGTTCTTGAGAGAGTTGTCATCATTATATCATGATAAAATCCAATTTAATGAGCCCAAGACATTGGACGAAGCCATGAGAAGAGACAAATATTTATATGAGAAGATTAAAAGAAGGATATCTTTTCAAAAATCTTGGGATGATAGAAAGAAAGGCAAGATGGATCAAAGGAAGAAATAATTCAAGCAGTCTTTCTCTTAGAACAACTCTTGAGCATATCAACAAGGGTAGCCAACATAAGGTGAACCTAATATGATAGATTCCTTGGGGAAGAGGCCAAGACAACAATCCATTAAGTGTTGGGGATGTGAGAGAGACCACATGTACAAATATTGTCCTCACAAGGGAGGTAGGATGAGGATTGTGTATCACATCCAAGAAGTTGATACATTGGAAGACATGGGCAAGAGCGTGCCAAGGATTTATGCAACTTTGGAAAACAAAAAAACAAACTACCAATCCCACATGATGGAGGTGGAAGTTAATATTAATAATCATCTCATGGTTATTTTGGTTGATCTTGGAGCTAGTCATAGCTATATAGATTCTAATTTGGTTGAAAGATTCAAATAGAAGAGATGTAAGCATGACAAGTCTTGGAGGTTCAACTAGCCACCAAAATTGAGAGAAAAATCAATTAGTTTGTCAAAGATTGTGTAATGAAGATGAATGGATTCATCACTAAGAAAAATCTAAACATCATACCGCTTGGGTCATATGATTTCTTGATTGGTATGAATTAGTTAGACAAGCAACATGTTGTCTTAGGTTGCTACAAGAAGGAGCACACGCCTTGATGGGGACAAGAATTTAAGAACAATACAAGGTATCCCAAGACCTATAATCGCCAGAGATATTTCAATGTTGCAATTGAAAAGAAGTTTTAGAAAAGGGTGCTAGATATATGCAACACATATGTAAGAGCTACCCAAGGATAAGATTCCAAATCTTGAAAATTATCTAGTCTTGGAAGAGTATGAATATGCATTTCAAAAATTGTTAGGGTTGCCACCAAAAAAATGTTAGGATATTTAGACACTTAGGACTTAGTTAAGATAAAATTGGTCTAATGTGTCGTTAGGTTAAAGTGTGTTTCATTAGTATGCATTTGTAATCTGACGATCACGATATGTTCTTGACATAGAGTGATCTGATGGCTCATATTCTCCTTGATCTTAACGACTACATTGATCCATGGCTTAACAAATGATTGGTCCATGATCTATATTTAAAGAGCACGAAGGGTGTGACACCTGACTCCCTAACCCTCTCTTAGGTTGGTGGGATATTAATATTTCTCTTTCTCAACTCATCTTTGAACTAATCCTAAGGACCAATGATGGATTCTACTCTCTGAGAGATTTCCAACGATTGTAACCATGCCTGAATATGATCTCTGGATCTAAAAGTACATCCTCCCAAGTTTTTCAGGATCCCATTATCAAAATCCACCTCATTGCCATGTGGCTTCCTATAATTCGTACCATCTGACATGGAACTGACGTGGTTTCTATGTGGCACCTGCCCTAACTCACCACTCCAAGGTTCTGACTTTGCGAAACCTTTTTTCATCGTCGTCGGGGTTCTACTTCTAATGAATTCTAGGTCACCCCAACCAACAATTTTGACAATGAATTCCACTGGTAACTCCTATATATGACGACTCCTAGTCATTGGGAATCAATGGTTTTGATCATGTCAGAACTCCTAACTTGTGTGAACATTAGCTTCCACTAGCCAACCTTGGATATAGTGAACTAGCGGGTCCTAAATGAATCCACAACTGAGATCTCATCTCACCCACCTATCAATCAACAATTGTCATTCAATCTCCATATTTTTTTTGATGGCGACACTTTCTCCTATCCACACTTTTGGGCCCATGCCCAACATCCTCCGACGAACAACTGAGATCTATTGGCATCTAGATTTGACATTCTAGATTTCAGTCGAAGCCATAAGGACTTATAACCCCCATCCAGAACCTCCCATGTGCATCGATTATTCCATTGGTGACACTTGTCACCCCCGAGAAACCTATTGGCTTCCCTGCCGACATGCCATGTCAGTGTGACATCATCACCCCTTTCCACACTTACACGGGGTCTAGGACCATCTTTGATAGAGATCATTCTTTCCCTCATGCCAATCAACAACTCTCATTGATTTTCACAGTTGTCGTCATCGTCGGCGATCCTCACAACCCATCACCAAATTTTATCACTTTCTATTCTTCGACGATGATGCAAACCGGTACCAACAATCCAGATCTCGTTGAGGTTGCTCTCGATGAATCAACAGTCTTCATTTTGTCTTTAGGTTTTCATCATCATCGAACTTTACATAAGTCCCGACACTCGATCATTCACGACGATGATGCCTTCTCGACTAAGGGTTGACATCCACTCACCCTACTAAATCAACGACTATGAACTCTCCCAACTTAACACATGGTTTCTCCACTAGCTAATGCTCTAATTTTGGGACTTAGTCAATTTTCAGGGTTTTGCAAGGTTCTGACTAGGTCTTCGAGAGTCGAAAAACCACTCTAAAACTATAAATGGCCTTTTCAACTTCATCAAAAGGAAGATAATGCATATCTTGCAAGCCTTCCACTTAAGGATTAATACTTCCTCAGGACTCAGGGTCCTCCATTCCTCATAGGGACCTCTCCGAACCTTAAGGCACTTGCACCACCGGGTAAGCAAAGTTTTTGTCCATGTCCTACAAAATTTCCTCCAAAGCTGCAAGGTTCATTTTTTGTCCATGTCCTACAAAATTTCCTCCAAAGCTGCAAGGTTCATAGGGACATGAACTGTTCACACTTGTTTGTTTTCATAGTTTATCTAGTTAAACAAGGTCAATGACAATTATATCCCATTTAGTCATAATTTTAATTAATTAATTGACAACATTCTCATTTTCGATTCAAATCAAAGATTTACATGTATACATCATTTATACGCAATTAAACAAACCAAGATAAATACTTATCTAATCAAGGAAATAACCAACACCAACTGACTGAGAGATGATTTCTTTCCTCCCAACCTTAGGCCATACTATAGAGTGCCTTCCTATAATACACCACCCTCGTTCCAAGCCATGATACCACAAGGAGAATGATTCAACTAGTTTCCAAGATTAAGATGATCCAGGAAGGTTACTCTCCTTCCTGCTCTGACAACAACATAAGTTGTCTCATTCCCACTGAGCTCAAGGTGTCTACAGGATTATCAGGTAGTTTATCAACTATATTTCCTCTACACAAGGGAGTCTCTTCTTTGCTACACAGTCCCTTGGTGACCTCCTCTTACGAGTGTTGGTTTCTTTCTAGTAAGTACCAAGCTATAGGGATCTATGTCTTCTTTGTTTCAGGGTGATCAACAAAAAATTATACAAGCTTCCTATTTTCTTCAAGGAAAGCTTTCCATTATTTTCTCTTCTTGAATTCATGCTCATGAACACCTCTCTTCACTACACCACTACTCTGTGATCCTGCTGCTCAATCGTTCTTTCTAATTTCATACACTTCTCTATCTCTTTGTGCTCTGTTATTTATTATTTTTCATTTTGTTGTGTTGGTGAACCCTTGCACTTGTTCTCCTCTCTTCTGTTATCGCCCTCTGCTCCTTGGTTGTCTGCTCTGGTGGTGTCTTTCCACCTTTGGCCTCTTCCTTTACTAGTCCTCTCGGGATTGTCGTGACTTCCTATAGATATAACCTGTAGCCCGTGGTTCCCATCCTAAAGGGGCAATCCATGGTGTCCTATCTACTCTGGTAATCTTAGTTGACCCTTTCCTTCTCCAATAGACCCAAAGACTGTCAACAATTATCAACTTCCTCAACTACCATTCTGACCTTCATAATTGGTCATATGGTTTCATGTTTCTCTGGGTACGCTAGTAGGCGTATGTTTATGCTTTGCAAGAATAATATAGCTTGCTAAACAAGCTTATTGTTTTTTTCATAAAAACATCTCAGCTCCACCTCATTGACCCACTCAATCAATCCATGCTTCATCAATTCCTGCTTGTGTATCACGACCAATACTAACAGGGTTGTTCCTTCTCAGTGAGATGTTTGGTGTTTTCATTAATTAAAACACAATTACATACTTCATAAACATAATCATATGAAGTATTAGCATAATTGCAGTCTTGGGAGTAAATAGGGTGTTACATTCCCCTCCCCCTTAAATAAACACCATCCTTGGTGTTTAAAACACTATGTATATACAACTATACACAAAACAAAAATGGGTATGTCAATCTCATGGCATATTCCAATCCCCATGTAGCCTCATCTACTCCAAAGTGCTTCCATTACACCTTGACTTGCACGACGACTTGGTTCCGAAGCATTGTTTATCTTCTGTCCAGGATGTATTGAGGTTTGCGATGGAATTATCCCTCTAGTTTCACCTATATCACAGTCCAATCGATAACATGATTAGAATCATGTACATATTTCTTTAACAAAGACACATGGAACACATTATGAGATTAAACAATAGGTGGTAAAACAAGTTTGCATGCTACAAGTCCTATTCTCTCTAGGACTTCAAATAGTTCACAATAGCGGGTTGCTAATTTAGTACACATTCCCATTCTTAGGAAAATTCTCTTGGGTTTCACTCAAAAATACACATGATCTCTCACTTTGAATTCTTTGTGAGTCCTCTTGATGTCTACATAGATATTTTTCTTGCCTTGGGTGACTTTCAGATTCTTCCTTATCTTAACCATGGTTTGTTCCATTTATTTCAACAATTATGGTTCAAGTGTGATTCTATCCATTGGACTGTCCCAACTGATTGGAGTTCTGCACTTCTTGCCATACAAAACTTCAAATGGGCTCATTTTTAATGATTCCTGCTAACCATTGTTGTAGGAAAACTCTAAAAAGTGTAGATACTCCTCCCATTTCTTATGTTGATGCATAACATGCATCCTCAACATGTCCTCTACTATTATGTTCACTCTTTTGGTCTAACCATCTCTTTGAGGATGATAGGTCATACTAAATGCCAATTGTGTTCCTAAGCATGCAATCAAGATTTTCCAAAAACTTGAGGTGAACTTGGCATCTCTATATGAGATTATGGTATTGGGAAAACCATATAATTTGAAAATCTCGTTCAAAAAAATGTTAGCAATGTCTATAGTTTTGAAAGTATATTTAATGGGGATGAAGTGATTTTCCTTGCTCAACTTATCCACTACAACCATGATTGCATCATGTTTCTTGATTGTCCTTGGTAGACTTGTAATGAAATCCATGGAAATCGTTTCCCATTTCCACTCTGGAATAGGCAAATGCTGCAATAACCCAACATGATGTATGTGCTCAACTTTTACCTACTGACACTCCGTGCATTTTGCAATATACTAAGAAATGCCCTGCTTCATTCCTGGCCAATAGTACAACTGCCTTACTATTGTCACTATTTTCTGGTAACCAGGGTGACCCACATAAGGTATCTTATGGAACTCATCCATAAACAAACATCTTAAGTCTACTGAATTAGGCACATACAACATGTTGTTTTACAACAACAAAATATTAGTCCCAAGGTGATATCCTTCATATTTATTTTCCCTAGGTTCTCGTTGTAACCCTTTTATGACTTGATTGAATAAATCATCTTCCTGCAAGTGTGTTTTAATCCTTTGCTTGCTATCAAAATCCCCTACACTTATTGTTGCCAAGTGTATTTTCTTCAGACTTAGGATGAGTGTGTTTACCACTCTATTTTCCTTTCCTTTAATGTGTTTGATTTGGAAATCAAATTCATTGATCAACGCCATCCACCTAGCATGTTTGGCATTCAACCTTGGCTGGTCGAATAGGTACTTTAGACCACAATGGTTTTTCATTATGACACATATTCTCTCGAGCAAGTAATGCCTCCACATCTTCAATGCATTCACGATTTCTGCCAACTCTGTATCATGGGTAACATACTTATGTTCATACTTATTTATCTTTCATGATTCATAAAAAATAACTCTTATGTCTTGCATGAGGACTCCTCCTAGTCATTCCTTGCAAGCATCAATACAAACCAATAATTTTTTTCTGAGTCCACAATATTCAAAACAAGGGCATTAGTCAAAAGATGCTTTAGTTGTTGAAAGCTATCTTCACACTCTGGTGACCATACAAATCTCTTCCCCTTTCTTTGCAATGAATCAATGGAGTTACCAATCTTGGAGAATCCCTTTATGAACCTTCTGTAATATCCAACCAATCCCATGAAGGATCTTACTTCTGTCACATTTCTAGGGGAAGGTTAATCCATGATTGCCTTAAATTTGGGATCCACTGGCACTGCTTATATTGAGATTATGTGGCCTAAATATTAGATTTTCTTTTGAAATAAATAACATTTGTTGAATTTAGTGTACAACTAGTGCTTCTTTAGCACTTGTAGCACCATCCTAAGATGCTCTTCATGCTCTTCTCCGTTCTTGGAATACACCAACATGTCATCCACAAATACTAAGAAAAATTTGTTCAAATACTTCCTAAGCACACTATTCATCAGATACATGAATGTGGTTGGTGCATTTGTAACACCAAATGGCACCACAACAAACTTGTAGTGCTCGTACCTTGTTCTAAAGGTTGTATTGTTGATGTCCTTGTCCTTGATCCTAACTTGGTGATATATTGACCTTAAATCAATTTTTGATAAAACTGCAGCTCCTCTGAGTTGATCAAATAGAACTTCTATCCTAGGAAAATGATACTTGCTCTTGATGGCCATCTTGTTCAAATGCCTATAGTCAATGCATAATTTCAAGGTACCATCTTTTTTCTTTACAAATAGGGATGGTGCTTCCCATGGAGATACACTCATACTGATGTAATCGTTATCCAACATCTCTTTCAATTGTACCTTCATCTCCACCAACTCTGACATACTCATTCTATAAGGCATGTTTGAAGTTGTTACTACTCCAGGCACAAGATCTATTAAAAAATCAAGATCTCTTTTTAGAGGTAGTCCAGGTACTTCCTTTGGAAACACATATTTGAATTCCCATAGTTCAGGGTGTTCTTCATCCTTCATCTCTTTGCTTTCAGTTGATTTAACTACTTGTATATCATACAAGGGGCACCCTTTTCTACTGAACTTCTTGAGTGGCAATGCTGATATTTGCCTCACTAAAACTGGCTTCTGAATTCCTTGCAAAATTCATATATTTCCCTCATTATCTTCACATTCCAAAATATTCTCATAACAATTTAATTTCTCCTTGTGGGAAGCTAGCCAATCCATAACCAACATCATATTGTACATGTTAGAAAAACAAGATCGTGGAACAATAAAAAAAAAAAAAATGCAAAAATAAAATACAGAAGATACACAATACAATAG
>CBVK0103782158.1:0-16376 GCA_900067695.1 Picea abies
TCTTCCTGATCCAGAGGTCTTTGTTTTTAGCTGTGTTTATACCCCATGAAGACTTTACACCCTAGAATAATGTACAATCTTCTACATGTGGGAGTGCAGAGGGGGGTTACGCCCTCTGTAGGGTCCAGGGGCAAGCAGGCCCTCGAAGGAAAAAATGCCTTGTAAATGTATATTTTAATTTCATAGTAAATCTAGACTGTTCATTATAAGGTCGATATCTGATGGTAGAAGTTATGTTAGGGTTTTTTTTCCCTAGAAGGAAACCCTCTTTTATGAGGGAAATGTATTGAAGCTATGCATCATTGTGAATATTGTATTCTAAGAGAGTATATTGTGAGAGAAAGAAGAGGAAGTTACAACAAGTGTGTTGTAGGTTATATCCCTTCATTTGCTAGATAATAATAAAAGAAGGACCTCACAATTTCTCTTGTCTACGTAGTCCACACTGGGTGAACCATGTATATCTGTTTCTTTATTGTGTTGTGTATCTTTTGTGTTTTATTTCCACATTTATTTTATTTCATTGCTCCGTGATCCTATTTTTCTAACATATATCCTCTTCCTTTATCCTCACTTAATAATAACCTAATCTCAAGTCAATCTTGGAAAATATTTTTACAGCTTTCAGTTGATCAAATAAATCATTAATCCTTGGAAAACGATATTTGTTCTTTATGGTGACCTTATAAATACAAAACCTTAAAGTTCCATATTTATGCTTTATAAAAAGAATTTGGGCACCCCAAGGTGACACACTTGGGTGAATACACCCCTTCTTTAATAGCTCTTCAAGATGCATCTACAACACTTTGAAATTTCGTGTTCCCATTCTATATGGTGTCTTGGATACTGGGGCAGGAGAAATGAATATCTATTTTTTGGTTGTAATCCTGAGATTTCTCCAAAAATATCATCAAAATCCAAAAATACCAAATGGTATTCAATGCTTTCCACTTTATCTCTTGCTTCTTCTTCCACATGGGCTACAAAAATATAACATCCCTTCCTGAAACTCTTTTTCAATTATAGTTGAAATTTCTCTAATAACTACAACTCTTAGAATGCCTTGAACCTTTCATTTCTTCCCTTCTTCATCAAGGCATGCCTTGTTGTAGCAGTCTAGGACAACATGGTGTCTTTCCAACCAATACATGCCAATTAGAAAATTATATGAAACCAATGGTATGGTGTTCACATTTACCTTTGTCCTCAGTCCATTCATGTATATTAGACAATATTTAACTAGATCATTGATTTTCCTCTTAACCCATGTGGCTAACCGAATTAACAAATATTTCTTATGCTTACTCCTTTGCAAGTGAAATATTTCAACAATTTTAGAATTTATGTAACTATGGCTAGCTCTAGAATCAATAAAAATTTCTATGGGTTGGTTGTCAATCTTACCTTCCACTTTGATCATGGGGGATTGATACTTTGCATGTTTGTTGTCCAAGGCTGCATAAATTCTTGGCATGCTTCCTCCCATGTCTTTCGTTATTTCATCCTCCTGAATGTTGTGGAAAGTCTTCATTCTTTCTCTTTTGTGAGGGCAGTCCCTATATAAGTGATTTCCCTCACATTCCCAACATTTGTGGACAAACCTAATCCACTTAGGGTTAGGGTTTTGGTCATGATTGTAACAATTTTTAACCCATTTTTGTAGTATAAATATGTATTGTAATATCTGAGGAGATAGATCTAGCGAGTAATGAGAGTGAGTATTATTGCTTGAGATATCTAGTTGTGGAGATAGTTTTTTAGATGAGTCTATTTTTGAGAGATATTCATTGTAAATGAGGGTAAGGTCTCAAGTTGTGGAGCTTTGTATGACCTTGTTAGCCTCACCAAAATTCTTATGTAATGCACGCAGTGCAAAACCTTGATGAAGAATAATAAAAAAGTGGAGAATTCCAGATCTTTGTCGATGTAGCCCAAGGGGTGAACCACAGTAAAACATTGTATCACCATGTGGAATGTTTATTTTATGTCTTGCAATGGTTTATGATGAATGAATGAATCTGTTAGTAGCGTGCACTAGAATAGTTCTCATATTTTATGCAGAATGAATGTTAAATGAATGTGCATGGTTACATATTGATAGATATGGATTTAATGATATGGTATAATGGTATATCATATAAATGTTGAAGTAAAACTCATGTATAACATCCCCAAAGAAGCATCCCTTCCAAGCCTATAGACATTTGGGTCCTGCAGTCACCCATAAATCCATCTCAGTCAAGACTTCATTTTTCACTCTGTGCACAGTGTTACCTAAAGTATAACTCGATCAACCCAAACATTCCAACAAATGGTTCCGTTTTCAGTTGGAACTCAAAATAACATATTGGAGGGAATTTGATGAGAATGACAATGAAGAGAATGCAATAATAGAAGGGGATTTTCAGGCCAAGGAATCCAACTAATCATGAGATTGAAATATGGTTAGCAACAAAAGATCTCTAGTTCTCTTAGAAGGACAATAGAAACCCTAAGTATACTCCGTGCCAGTATTTGGAAAGGTATGTTTTTACTGATCTTCATGAAGCATTTTTCTATTATTTTCTAGAAATGATACAAGAGTGGATACTTATATTGAAGGACAATCATCCAACTAATTGGATAAGACCAATAAAGTGGACTACTAAGAATATTTCATGGATATAGACAGTCAATAATAAATTCATGCATGCAATGGATTTCTGGTTAGACAACATTGTTGCAAGATTTATTACAGAGTTTGCAGTTGATACTGTAAAGTATTACAATGATTCAAATAATAAGTTTTTGAAGGGACCAAAATGAAGGTATATTTGATCACTTTACACATCAATAAATATTTTATTACATGATAAAGGAGTTATGACAATGGATTCAAACAACTAAATCACTCTGCATGCATGGGGAGACTGGGAGAAGCACTAAGGAAGATATTAGATATGGAGAAGGACCTGGATAGAGGTCAGAAGAATAAATAAATGGACCCCATCATGATGGATTAAGATCAGATAAAGGAAATAATGGACAGATCAAGAATGACGCACAATAGAAGACCGTACCAGTATAAGATCAATAGGAAAAAGAGGGAAGTAGTCGATAGAGTGGGCTTGGATAGTGATGAAGAGGAGGTAGAGGATCTCCATGATACATGGTATATTGAGGATATCATACGTGCCAAATATGAGATAAAAACCATAGGTCAAGGTTCCGACACATAAGAAATATCTCCATTCCATATCTAAATTAGTGTGGACCCACAACCCCATGTGCAACTAAGTCATCTGAAGAGAAATAATAGTTTAGAAAACCACCAATTAGTAGCAGAAGGATTTTATTAGGATGAGGGTCTAGTGGAAGTTCAAGTGGAAGTACAAATTCAACTAGTAGTAGTTAGTTATCTACACCGTGCGAAGGCGATATAACAAATTTCACAATGGTAGGACAAGATCCAACTATTCGATTACTAGAGTTTCATGGAGAAGGGTTGGAGGACCCATATAATCATTTATTCATTTGTGAGAATATTTGGACGACTAATAAGATCAAAGACGAAGATACAAAAGTGGTGCATCTTGCAATCACATTCAAATACTATGCACTGGACTGGTATATGGGCCTTGAGTAAACAGTCCACAAGGAGCACCTACAACCATCATGGGTGTGAAGAAGTCACTAATAAATGAATTCCAACGACCAAATTTAGAATATCAATACATGAATGAGATGATTGAAATCAAACATAATCCAGAAGAGTTAGTTTTGGAATTTGATCATAAGTTCAAGAGATTGAAAGGTAAGTTGAAGTATCTTATCACAGATATGCAACATAGGCACCTATTTGTTAATTTATTATTTCCACATCTTAAGTATCCATTGAGGAAATTAAAGTTCTAGACTCAGGATGAGGCTATGAAATAAACCTTACAATTGGAATAAAATTAGTATAAACATACAGATCTAGCTGGAGAAGAGATGAGCGCGGATCTCAATAATTTGACATTTCAATTGAATTAAAACAAAGGAAAATAAAAGAGTGAAGTTTTTTGGTGCACCTTTTGCAAAACAAGAGGACACCATAAGAATGAGTGCCCAACATTTGCGCAATATTTGGGAGCAGGGATGCCAAATAACTTACCCACAGGAGGACCTTGGTGTGAAATATATGTATAACACATGGACATGATCCCTATCATTGTCTCATGATACAAAAGTACCAAACAATGAATAAGAGTACATTCTTCAATTTCTGCAAGTCTGTAGGACATGAGGGCACAGATTGTCAAACCTTGGAAATGATGAAGGAGAAGAATTCAGATGCTTATAGGATGCAGGTTGAACCAATGACTGGTCCACCCGCGTAACACTATAATAAAGAACAACAATTTGTAGCACCATCGCAATATTATAATTCACAACCACAATATAATACACCATGTGTAGACAATCAAGGTAACATAGGAGGATTCTGAGGAGGAGTTCATGGAGGAAGAGGATCTAGAGGAGGTATAAGAATGATAACCTTTCACAATTGTTAGAAACCTGGACATTATGCAAGGGATTGTCCATATCCACCCACAACATGCATGTATTTTCGTGCAACAGATCATAATACAAAATACTTTTCGAAACTTTTGATAAAGATACATGAAAAGAGGAACCAAAACAACCAGAATGTTCAATGGATTGTTGTAGAAACTAGAGAATATGATAGGAATAAGATCAATATAGTTACTAGAGGTGGAAACAAGACATGAGAATATGTATAAAAGAAGGATCAAAATCAACACCAGTGGGTCAGAAAGAATACAAAACCTCAACAAAATTTTGATGCATGGAAGGAGAAGGAGACATTCAAGGAGGCTAGACAAGAAATTTTGAAAGAGAATATTGATTATACTTCAAGTAAAAATCCAAGAGATGATGTACCATTTTATGATATGCCTCACCTATTTGATGATACAACAGAGATCAGTCTTCAGAGTAAGTAAAAAATCTAAGAATATTTTTGGGGTCTTTCTTGAAATTGTTGAATGATAAATCATCTATACAAATGTTACAAGGTATATTATAAAAATTCAATTCTGTAGAAGAGATACAACTAGAACAGAAGAAAGTAAATCATGTCCGTAGGAAAACTAGAACAAACAGGGAGTTCAGATTGAATGCAAATATTGGATACTTTAACATGGGTGACATCATATTAGATTTGGGGTCTGAAGTAATTGTTTTTCCTAATAAAACAAGGGAATGTATGGGGGAACCTACAATGGGATATTCACCAATTTAGCTAAAATTGGAAAATCAACATAGAGTGATACCAATTGGTAGATTGAAGGCCATATTAGTGGATTTATATGGTGTGTGCACTATGTCATACTTTGAGGTAATTGATATAGTGGATAACACTACACCATATCCATCATTGTTGGAATTGGATTGGGATTTTGACAATCATGATATCATCAAATTGAAGACTAGGAAAATGATCTTTGAATCAGGAGAATACAGAGTCATTGCACCATTATACCATTCATAAGGAGGAAGATATTTTGAACCTACAACAAAGAAATTCATCATAGAAGAGATAAAACAATTGTATAGAACTACCGCACACGAGGAAGATTAAATTAACCCAACAAAATATGGAATGCTTAGCTGGAGAAGCATTAGTTCTTGTGCTTAAGACTTTGACATAGGAATGGATAATTGGAAGCAGTGATTTCATGAGATATCTACTAGAAGATGTGAAAGAATGATGCATGCACTAAGATGGGTTGGCACATAGGTAAGAGAACCTCCAAAGTTTTATGGTTAGAATGATTTAGAATATTTTTTAACAAAGTTTGAGTTAGATGTTTTGGAAATTCAAAGATTACTAGTTTTATGCATTGCCTTGAAAGATACACCTGCACGATGGTGGAGTACTCATAGAGAGAAGATTCAGAATTGGTATCAATGCAAAAGATTACTGTGCATCTGATTTGGTGCAAAAAAGGAGAAGAAATATATGCAGAAATATGATGGGCTAGGAAAACCCAAAGAAGATATATAAATATGTATAACCCAATGGATATTGGTACCACCAGGGGAGTGGAAACATCACTTTATTCATACATTGGAAGGAATCCCAAGGAATTGGTATATGAAATTGGAACTGCACAGAGGAATTGTAAGTTGGGAAGATTTGTAGCAGGAATTTGTGATCACCTTTGCATTTGAATGTGAGAATACAAAGATAGATACAACAATGAAGTTGATAAAAGAGAGGATATTTAAAGAAACTGAAGTTGAAATTGTAACAACCTATCAAAATCATAATAGACATACAATCAAACAATTGTTACACACGTCGCAAAAGATGACCCAACAGAAGAAAAAATCGTGCGATATTCAAATTACAGAAGTTGAAGGGAAAACATAAGTAGAAGGTCCAAAGTTAGAATCAAAATAATTTGATACACCAATGAATATAAAGAAGGTAAATACTGGAACCAAATATTGCAAGTATTGGTGACTATTGGGATAACCAGACACTGGAAAGAATACAAAAATTATTGTGCGAGTATAGTGATTTGTTTCCAATGACGTTTTCATAAATGAAAGGGGTAGTAGGAGAACTTGGAGAGATGAATATCCCCTTGAGACCAGAGGCAATACCAATAAGAAAAATACGATATAGATTGAATCTAGTATATAAACAAAAAGTGAAGGCAGAGATTGATAAAAAGTTAGAGGCTGGTATAATTGAACCAGTTGAAGAATCCGAGTGGATTAGCCCTATGGTGGTTTAGTAGAAGAAGAAAGGGGGAATAAAGATCTGTGTAGACTTGAGGAAATTGAATGATTTCTGTATGCATGATTCCTTCCCTACTCCATTTACATTTGAGGTCTTGGAAAATATAGGAGGACAAGAAGCATACTCATTTACTGATGCATTTTCAGGGTATCACCAGATCAGAGTGGAGCCAAAGGATCATCATAAGAATACATTTTCCATATAATGGGGGTCATATCGGTACACAGTGATGCCATTTAGATTGAATAATTCCCTTGCTATTTTTTCAAGGGTAGTGGTAGCTGCATTTAATAATTTCATACATATTTTTTTGGAGGTTTACTTAGATGATTGGAAAATATTTAGCTTATTGAAAGATCATGTTGAAGTTTTGAGACTAATTCTAGACAGGTGTAGACAGTTTCA
Source organism: Picea abies (assembly GCA_900067695.1). Taxonomy (NCBI): domain Eukaryota; kingdom Viridiplantae; phylum Streptophyta; class Pinopsida; order Pinales; family Pinaceae; genus Picea; species Picea abies. The sequence goes on from CBVK0103782158.1 coordinate 7,205, forward strand.
AATATCTTTAAATATCAATAAATGCATATTCAACACACCTTTTGGAATTTTTCTAGGGCACGTGGTGTGTAAACAAGGCCTGCTAGTTGATCCTACGAAGATTGTTGTTATTGTGAATCTACCACCACCTAAGTCAGTGTGCCAATTAAGAACTACACTTAGTCATACAAGATACTATAGGAAGTTTATAAATATCTATGCACAAATTATTGTGCCCATGGAGAAGTTCTTAAAGAATGATATAAGTTTCAGTGGAATGATGAGTGCCAAAAGAGTTTGGACATCTTGAAGGAGAAAATGGTGACAATTCCAATTTCGGTGTTTCCAGATTGGTCAAAGGAGTTTCATGTTCATGTGGATGAATCTTCAATAACACTTGGAGTAGTATTAACACAACCAGGAGAACGTGATAGAGATCACCCAATAGAATTTTCAATAAGGAATCTCTCATATTCAGAATAGAACTATAATACAACAAAAAGAGAAGATTTGGATATGGTGTATGCATTGCAAAAGTTTAGAAATTACTTGTTAGAAAATTTCAAGATGTTCATAGATCACCTCTACTCTTAAATACCTAGTCAACAAGCCAATGTTGAGGGGGAGAATATGTAGATGGTTGTTTTTATTTCAGGAGTTTGATTTTGAAGTAGTTGTGAAACCTGGAATATTGAATGCAGGTCCATCTAATCTATCCAGGATAACCAATGGGGAGGAACCAAGCAATTTGGATGACAATTTTACTAATGGACAATTGTTTTCAGTGCAGATTGTTGATGGGTATTTTGTCGATATCATTGAATTTTTTAGTACAAAATTTTATCCAATGGAATATACCACTACGTAGAAAAATAATTTGGTGGTCAGAGCTGCAAATTATCAACTTATTATAGGACATTTGTATAAAGTAGGTGAAAACAATATTTTAAGGATATGTGTTATGGAACATGAACATCCTATCATCTTAGTAGAAGAACATGAAGGAATATATGGACAACATTATGTAAGGAAGGCTATGACATAGAAGATACTACGCATAGGATTGTGGTGGCCAACAATTTCTAAGGATGCAAAGGAGTATCGCCAGGATTTTGATGTCTATCAGAGGGTAGGAAATCCATCCATGAGGGATACGATTCCATTAATACCTTAGGTAACTCTTAAATTATTTGACAAATGGGTATATTAGATCCAATTAACCCACCATATAGAAGATTAGGAGAAAGGTATATTATTATAGTGACAAAATATTTAACCAGATCGGTTGAAGAAGCAACAATAAAAGATTTTACCGTAGATACTGTAGCGCACTTTTTGTTTGAACATGTAATTACAAGATTTTGATTCCTTGGGATTCTGATGAGTGATTAGGGAACTCATTCTATTAATAGTACCATTCAAGAAATGACTAAATAATTTGAGATACACCATCAGCAGATCACTCCATAAAATTCTCAATCTAATGGAACAATGGAAGCATGTAATAAGATTTTGGAGAATGCATTAACTAAGATTTGAAATGTAAATAGGGATGATTGGGATTTGAAGATACCAGTAGTATTATGGGCTTATAGAAACAGATGTAAGAAACTTACATGGAAGACACCTTTCATATTGGTGTATGGTCGGGAAGTAGTAGTCCCTTTGAAATATTTGATACCTATTATGTGCATTGCAACCATTACAAACATTAAAGAAAGAGGCACAGCTAAAGAAATATTGGCTCAACTTACAGAATTAGAAGAAGACATGATTATGGTTGGTTTCCATCAAGAGGTATAGAAAGAAAAAGATAAATCTTGGCATGATAGACAAATCAAGAAGAAAAAATTTAAGGAAGGATATCTAATTCTCCTCTATGACAGTAAATACTTACAATGTCCATGGAAATTTAGGATGCATTGGCTAGGGCCATATGAGATAAAGTCTGTCACAAATGGAGGTGTTGTGCAGTTGTAGGATTTCACAGGAAAATAGATGCAAGGATTGGTGAATGGTAGTTGATTGAAACTATATATGGATAATTGACCCAATAACCCTTAGTTGTAGTGCAGGAAAACACAATTGTACATAGTTTATATAGAAACAATTGAAAAATAAAGAAAAAAATAAGTGGAAAAAGAAGAAACGATAGAAAAAAGGGAAAAAGGAGAAAAATACAAAAAGATAAAGTAGATGGATAAGTGTTTTGCATGGATTTAGATGATTCAACGCACAGAAAATGGAAATTGGTATGGAAATAAATTGAAGGTGATCCATGCTAGATAAAGGTTACCAAGCAACAAAATTAGTCTATTGAGACAGAAAGAAGACAAAAAAGTGAAAAAGGCAGTGACCAGAAAAAGTACGATGCAACAGGTCAATTATGACGGGACTTATAAAAGAAGAAACATTGCAAGGAAAGACTCATTGTGACATTAAGAAAATGAGAGATAAGGATCAAAAAATCTATGTGAGCAAGTATTTTGGAATTATTTAGTGAATATTTAGAGAAACTTTTGCAAGAATTAGCAGAATGGTGCCACTGAAGGTCGAAGCTCCCAGACGAACTGCAAGGAAAACACACAGTGCCATGAGATATCCATAGGAGAAATAATCCAAAGAATAAAAACTTATTTAGTTGAATGGAGTGTTATATGTGTATGCAATCCCATCGCTCATCATTGAACCAATTATTCCTACCATGGTCAAAGAACAAGATCCAGTGACAGAAGATATGGAGGTGAAGACACGGGTAGAAATATGAAACCCTAGCATAGAGAAGAACCCTGCGCAAAAACTTGTTTTAGGAGAAACTCATCATATGAATGAGGGAGAAAATGAGTGAACATAGTCTTATGATCCTAGAGGACAATCCAAAGGAGCGCAAAACCTTGTTGCAGAGTCAGTGCAACAATCGAAGGAAGTACTGGTGGAAGATGTTACAAGACAACAAGATTTGAATGCGAAAGATGAAGAGGATACACACCAAGAAGTAGGGCCATCGATAGTGACAATGAATAAAGAAGGAAAACGATAAGTACAAATATCACCATGCAAGCAGAAGGAAGTAACAATAACACGACCATGCATACCCGAAGGAGTCAAGATCCTTCCTGGTATGTTAGGACATGTGGATAAAATGAAGTATGTGGACCATGATATTATAGATAGGGACAAGTTCACTAATTTTTAACCACAAGTCTATATGGAGAGAAAAGGTACAGGTCCATCAGGGGTTCCAATTTTAGAGACAAAGCAGTGGATTGCAAGATGGTATAACACAAGTATCATCAACCTGTTGGAAATTCCACATTTTATGAGAGGAAAAGATGCCAATGATTGTGTGAAACAACTATTGGACTTGGTGCATGGAGGTGTGCAATGGATGGACATAATGGTATCAATAGATGTAGATTTAATTGTATAGATTAGTGATTACAGATTTCCCAACAAATGGAGAAAATCCAGAACAATATTTAGGTGAAAAGACAAAGGATAAATCTCCGACAGAGGAGATGAAGAAGAAATATAGAACTAACACATGATCCAAAGGATTGATCATTAACAAAATCAGTGAACCAACAATAAAATTGGCTAGCAATATGATGGATTGTAAACTTCTAAGGAAATGTCACAAGGAAGAAGCAGCTACAAAAGTCATAGTAACAATCACATAGTCCACGAAAGGGAGTCTACTCATTTGGACCCCATATTTACTGAATTTTTTTTTGGATAACTACAAGTATGAATAGGATCTTGAAACAAAGTTCCACGATGCATGGTTTATTATATCGATACCTTTGTTGGGTTGGGGAGAACCAAAATATAACAGTTTTTACCTAAGGCTAGGAAAGTGTCATGCAGCAAAGTATACACCATTGTGGGACACTTCAGACAAAAAAAAGGGAAGGAAAATTCTATCATATTTTCCATGTATTATGACAAGATGTAGGAAAAAATGATTGATACATGGAGGATACCACCATAAGTGGTGAAAGACCATCAAAGAATAGTTAACTTTCAGGATTCCAGACATAATATGTGGATTTAGTCCAAAAGGGATCCTAATAAGGTATGGTTACAATTGAGGTATTGCATGATAGGAGAGCAAGTGAAGTGGGCCATGAAATACTAACATGAAGAATGGAAGGTACCAATAGTTTCTAAGAATGTATCAAAAGATAAGAAATAAGTAGAAGTTGGAACTTCACAGAAGTCAAAAAGTAAAAAATAAAATAAAATAAAGGCAATAGAATATGTGAAGAAAATAGGGGCGAGCGCAACAATTAGAAATCCAAGGCAGAATAACCCTATCCCCAAACCTTTAGCACAGGAGAAGGATCGCACAGAAGTAAAAAATGGAGGATTATAGAAGGATAATAATGTTCCTATGCAAGAGGAAATAGGAGGAGGAGATATACTAGACATGGACATCCTAGTGACAAAAATGCAGAAAGAGGCACTACCCATGAAGAGGAAAGTATTACAGTCAATTGGTCAATTCAAGAAGATGAAGGCACATAAGGGTATTCCTGAGCTCACATTGACATAAAATGATGCAAAGCTAGTTGTAGAGAGAGTACAGGACAACACAACAGAGGCATGGGATGATGTAGAGAAACAAAGGGAAGAAATAGTCAAGAAGTTGATGGAGTTTAGGGAGGAATTGGAACAAATACAACTCACTACAATTCAACAACGAGAACAGGTGCAACAACAAACTTCACAATAAATATCAGTTCCAATGCAAGAGATGGTACATATAATATCAATGGGGAGTAAAACAAATTTCATAATTTAGGAGATGTTGTAGGTGGATGAGGAGATAGTGCATAAACTATTAAAGAACATCAATCATTTAGACTTGGAACTACCCAAGGTTCCAACAAAGGCATTGTATAAGTTGCAAATCAATATTTCATAAGAGATTCAATTGAGGGCACGTGCAGACTCGACAAGTCTACAATTATCCAATGAAGTAAAGAGGACACTAGAGTTGACAATCAATCAGGAGTAGTTCAAAAGAGATATAGTAAAGAAGAACACTGACAAAATAGAGAAGAAAGTGGAGGAATTGTTTAAAACAATTCCTAACAGTGCGCAAGAAGGGAACATACCAAGAGAGGAGAAGATTGAACATATAGTGCAAGCTATGGAGGCATACAAGAATCACATTACAGAGTTGAACGAACTCCTAGCACCTAGCACCCCACCAGAGGTAAGAACACAGAGGGAGCGGGAGGTTACAAGTCATTTAGAGAGTGTTGTGCAGAGCATCCAACAAATTATAGAGCTATATAAGAGGATTGTGCATTTATGGAATGTTGGGCATGAGCCTATTTTGAGAAGGAAGGCTATTTTGGGCGTAGCCCTATTTTTGGAGAAAAGACCTATTTTTGGAGCATGTGCAACAAATGGAAAGAAAGAAACATGCAAGATAAAAAGAAACGTGGCGCACACACAATAAATCTTAACCATGATCATAGATGATTTTAGGGGCTGAATTTCCCTCATGGGCTAATTTTCCATGGTTTTTCCAAAAACTAGATTCGCTATTTTTAGTAATATTCATCAAGGTTTCTACATTTTAAAATAAATTTCCATCCTTAAAATCATCCCTGACCATGATAGGGTTATGGTTTTTGATAAGGATTGTAACAACTATAATACTGTAAAATAGTATAAGTAAGAACCTAGGAGGTATAGGTTATAGGTTGGTTGGTTGGTTAAGTTGTTGAGGGGTTATCGATTGTAATAAGGTTGTAGAAGAGTCAGATAAGATCTATTTTGAGGGTTAGTTCACATGTTGAGGATCCTGGTGTAATCTAGTCCACCTCACAGAGGTTCCTTAACCTCATCAGGATTGTATGATAGAAGATGTAATGTGCATAGCACTAGATTTTGTAGTAGATTAAATAAAAGATAAGAGAAGCCAAATCTTTGTGGATGTATCCCTGGGAGGGGGTGAACTAGGGTAAAACTTGTGTTATGTGTGATGTTTCCTGAATGTTTACTTTTGGACAATGTTTATCTTATGAATGAATGATTAACTAAATGTTTTAACATGCATGCATAAGGATAAAGATGAATGAATCTTAGAAATACTTGAATCAATGACAAGTTTAATGCACAAAGAGAAAGATAGAATACACTCCTAGATCCCCACTAATTCCTAGACTGCAAACACTTGGGTATTGTAGTCACCCATAGAGATATATCGAGTGAGACTACATTGTGCACCCTGTGCACAACATTTCCTTCTGGTTTACCATGAGGGCCAATAGTTTTAGAGGGTTTTGTTGGAAACCTGTTAAGATCTGAACCTGGTTCAACCCAAGAAGAAGTAAGAAGTCAGATATCTAACCAACAAATGGTTTCATTGTCAGTTGGAACTGCAAGGGATTGAGTGGATGAGATCTATGGAATAAACACGTGGAGAATGAAAGTATAGAAGGGAATTTTCAGGCCATGTAATCCAACAAAGGAAGAGATCAAAAGATGGTTGAAAATGAAGGAACTTGAGTTTGCATAGAAGGAAAATAGAAATTCTAGGCTAAAACTACACAAATATCTTGACAAATACATTTTTAGCGACTTGCATGAGGCATTTTTTTGTGATTTCCCGCAATTGTTGCAGGAGTGGCTATTGAGGATAAAATACAACCACCCTACAAATCGTGCAATTACAACAAGTTAATAAAAAAATTACAGCTAGAGTGGAATTTTGTGGATATCGCGCAGTTACAAAAAATTAATAACAAATTTACGCATGTAGTAGATTTCTTGTTAGAAAATATTGTTGCAAGGATGTCACCGAATTTGCAGTAGATGTCATGAAGTCTTACACCACAGTAGAGAAGGATTTTCTAAATGGATCCAAAGGTAGGTACATCATATCAATATATAATTCAATCAAGATTTTATTGTATGGCAACGATGTGATTACTATGGAATCACAAAACTAAACTTCCCTACGTTCATGGGGGAAGGGGGGAAGCACTGACAGGAAGATGAGAAATAGAGGAAGAGATGGATAAAGGAAAGAAGAAGGAGGCCATGGACCCAATAATGATGGGGGAAGACCAGATAAAGAAGGTAATGGAAAAAGTTGGAAAGACACGCAGTGGAGTACCCTACCAATATAAGATGAATAACAAGATGAGAGCCATAGCTAATAGAGAGGGCTTGGAAAGCGATGAATAATAGTTAGAGGATCTCCGAGCTATGTAGAATATTGAGGAAATATTGTGCGCAAAATATGAAAGGAAAACAAGAGGTCCAAGGGTAGGAACATTAGGCAGAACTCCAATTCATATCATCGTCAGTGTGGAACCTACAACCCCATGTGCAACTAACACACTAGAAATAACACTAGCATTTAGACAATCGTATTTTAGTGGAAGAAAGACAAAAGGACACGCATTCAAGTAAGGAGCATCAACTAGAGTAGCTAGTTTAGGAAGTAACAATAAATTAAATACATCACGTGGAGGTAGTATTTCAACACAGTTTAAAATGGCAAGACATGATCCCATGATCAGGATACCATAATTTTAGGGAGAGGCATCAAAGGACCCTAACAAGCACTTATTCATCTGTGAGAGGATATGGGAAGCAAAGTAGATCATAGATGAGGATACAAATATCGCACAGTTATATATCACACTGAGATACTGTGCACTTGACTGGTACACAATTCTAGATGTAAACAATTCACTAGGAGTAACAAATAATATTTAAAATGTGGAAAAACTTCTGATAAATGAATTTCAGAAGCCCAGCTCAGAAGACTAGTATATGATGTAAATGACTGAAATCAAGAAAAAACTAGGTGAGTCTATTTGGGAGATTGATCATAGGTTTAAGAGTTTGAAAGGTAAGTTGAAATATGTAATGACTGACATGCAACATAGGAATTTATTTGTGAACTCACTATTACCACACTTGAAATACCCATTAAGACAACATAAGTTCAAAACTCAGGCAGAGGCTCTGGAGGCAACCTTACAACTGGAAGAGAACTAGTATCAGTATATAGATCCAACAATAGAGGATATGAAGGAGGATTTGAAGAATCTAACATTTCAACTTAACCAGAATAAGGGTAAAGAGAAAAGAGAAGTTGTTTGGTGTACCCTATGTAGGACAGAAGGAAACCATAAGAATGAATGTTCAAATTTCATGAAGTATATGGAAATAGGAGTACCAAACCCTTTGCCAATATGAGGACCATGGTGAAATATTTGTAAGACACATGGGCATGATCCATATCACTTCCCAATGCTGAAAAAATATAATATAGTACCAAAAATTTCATATTGAAATTTTTGCAAGTGAGTGGGTCGTGATGATAAGGATTGTAGGATGATGGAGCTGATGAGAGAAAGAACTTTAGATACTTATAGGGTGAAAGTAGAAATTATGACAAGAAAAGTTTCACTTCAGTTCAACTAGGTACCACCACCATACAACAATGCGCAGCCGCAATACAACAATATGCAGTCACAGTATAATAATGCACAACCATAATATAACCTCGCACAATATAATTAGGTACATCAGTACAATGCACCACGAGGAGATCGAGTTGGATACATAGGTGGAGGATTAGGTAGAGGAATATTTGAATTAGACAAAGGACCAGTAGTGTGCCACAACTTCCAACAACCAGGACATTATGCAAGGGAATGTCCATTCCCACCAGTGACATGTATGTACTTTCACGTAGAATACCATGACATAGAATATTGCCCGACACTCTTGGGAAAGATCCAAGAAAAAAGGAACCGGAACAACCAGAATGTCCAGTGGATCTCTGCAGAAGCCAGGGATGATGGGAGAAACATAAATATATTCACTCGAGGAGGAGCCAAGAAAAGAGCTAATGCAATAAAACAAGATCTGGCGCAACACCAATGGGTTAACAAGAATACTGAACCAGAAAAGTAGTTTGGCGTGCAAAAATAAACAAAAACATTTAAGGAAGAAATACAAGAGTGTCTCAAGAAGAATGTGGCAACTACATCAATCACACAGCAACTTGAAAATCCACCAATAAATGGGATTCCATTCTCAATGGACCATAGCAGTGAAGGGCAACCTTTAGAGCAAGTAAGTATGATAAAAAAAAATCTGCAATATTGTGTTAAGTTATTGAATGACCCATCATCTGTTATGGTTTTACAAGATA
>CBVK0103782203.1:0-10867 GCA_900067695.1 Picea abies
TGATCCCTCCTTGCTTCTTTTCTTGCACCACCATAGGACTGATCCATTCCGACTCTTTTACAGGTTCTATAACACCAACTTCTAGCATATTATCAATTTCTTTCTTCACCTTCTCTTTGTATATTGGATTCAATCTGTACAGCCACTGTTTGATAGGTCTTGCTTATGGATTTAATGGGGTCTTCATCTCTCCTAGTTCTCCTGTTAACCCCTTCATCTCATAGAATGTTGTTGGGAATAAGTCACTATATTCACGCAGTAATTTTATGATCCTTTCTACTGTCCAATTATCCATATAATCTCCAATACTTGTCATCTTTGGGTTTTTTGCAGTTCCAATATTTAACTTCTTGATCTTTAATGGTGCAACATAATCTTCTGAATCTAGTTTGGGACCTTCTACTTCCCTTTCACCTTCTACTTCTGGGATCTGTATATTGTGTGGATTATCTTATGTTGGTTCTTCTACTTCTGCTACGTGATAACAATGTAGAAATTGTTTAACGGTTTGACTATCCTGCCTCTAATATGATGGAATTATTTCAAACTCTGGTTCTTCAAATATCTTGTCTCTTACCACTTTCTGGTTCTTCAAATATCTTGTCTCTTACCACTTTCAACACTGTATCAATATTTGGATTGTCATGCTCAAAGGAAAATGTAACTACAATTTTTCGTTGTATCTCTTCCTAGTTGGTAGTTTCTCTGCGTTGTTCTTGTTCTGTGTACCGGTTCTTCAGAATGCTTTCTAGTGTGAATAAAATGGTATGTCTATTATTCTAGTGGTACTAATTTCCATTGAACTATGCACTTTTCCACAAGCTCTTGGGGTTGTCCAAATCCTTCAGTTTTCTCCTCATATTTATGCTCTTGTTCTATGCTGAATCTTATGTGCAGTAACCTTTTTCACTGAAACCAATTGTTGATATTTGCCTTGTGTGTACCCCACCATCTTGCAGGTGTATCTTTTAAAGCAATATATAACTCTGGTAATATTTGATTTTCCATAACCTCTACCTCATATTTTATAAAAATATATTCTAAATTATTCAATCCATAAAAATTAGGAGGTTATCTTACCTCTCTACCAACCCATCTCAGCACGCGTGTCATTCTAGCACATCTCCTAGTAGATAATTCATATACTCGTTGTTTCCAATTTTCCAGTCACATGTCAGAGTTTGAAGCACAAGAAATAATACTCCTCCAACTGAGCATGCCATCTGCAGTTGGGTTGATATAATCCTCTCTGCATGTGATAGTTCTGTATAGTTGATTCACATATTCTGTTAGAATATTATCCGTCCTAGGTTCCACATACCTGCCTCCTTCTGATGGATCCAATCGTGTGATAACTCTATATTATCCATACTCAAATATCATCTTCCTTGTCTTCAAATTGATAATATCCTAGTTATCAAAGGCCCAATCCAAACCCAACAATGTTGGATATGGAGAAGTATTTTCCACTATGTCAATGACTTCAAATTTAGCCATGGTGCACACACCATCTAGATCTACTAGAATCCCCTTGAACCTTCCTATTGGTGCCACTCTATGCTGATTTTCCAACTTCAACTAAATAGGTGAATACCCCAATTGTGGTTCTTCCATAGCTTCCCAAGTTTTCTTTGGCATAACATTAACTTCAAATCCTAAGTTTAGTATAATATCCCCCATATTGAAATCTCCTATGTTAGCATTCAATCTAAATTCCATGTTGGTTCTTCTCTTCTTACGAACCTGATTTAATCTTTTCTAATACATTTTGCAGTACTTGTAAGGAATTTTTGTCACTATGAAATTCAACACAAGCTCCCAAAAAGTTTCTTAAGTTACTTTTTCTGAAGACTAATCTTGATTGGTTTGGTCAAATAATGAAGGCATGTCATAGAATGGTATCCCATGTACTGGCTTTGTTCCTAAAGTGGACACAATGTTTTCCTTCAATATCTCATGTCTATCTTCCTTGAATATCTATTTCTCTTTGCACGCATCAAAAAAAAATTCCGGCACTGTATTCTTCCCGACCCACTAGTACTGGTCTTGATCCTTCTTAGTTGTATCTTCTCCTTTCTTAGCTCCTCCTCTAGTCACTATGTTAATTTTATTCCCATATTCTTCTCTTTTCTTCACCCTAATCTATTGTACATTCTGATTAGTCTGGTTCCTCTTGTCATGTATCTTTATTAGAAGTGTAAGGAATTCCTTTGTTTCATGGTCTACTATGCAATAGTACATACATGTCGCGGGTAGTTGTGGGTAGTCTCTTACATAGTGTCATGGTTTCTGATAGTTATGATACACTACTAGTCCTCAACCTCCTCTAAACCATCTTCCTCCATGACCTCCTCCTCTGAAGCCTCCTCTGTTTCCCAGATTATCTTTGTGCAGTGTGTTATATTGAGGTCCTTGATTATACTATGGTTTTGGGTTATTGTATTTTGGTGGTGTTGCGCATTATTATGCAAGATTATATAGTTGTTTCCCTTGAAACTTTTGTGCATTATACTATGTTCGTGTTTCAAACTATTGCTCGATATTGTACAGTGGTTGTTTCATAGTGTTATACTATGACTGGTACGCATATTTTCCTGTTACATGTTCATCCTGCATCCTGTATCTATCTACAACCCATTCTTTCATCATCTCCAAGGTTCTACAGTCCTTATCTTCATTTCCAACTAACTTATAAAAGTTAAAAAATGTGTTCTTCGGTACTGTCTGATATTTTTTCATTAGGGGGTAATGATAGGGATAATTCCCATGTGTTTTTAAAATATTGCACCATGGTCCTCCTAAAGCTAAACGGTTTGGCATACCCACTCCAATATACTGTGAAAATAATGGACACTCATTTTTGTGATGGCCTTTTGTCCTGCACATTGTACACCAGATATCTTCTCTTTTCTCCTTTCCTTTGTTCAAATTCAACTGGAATGTTAAGTTCTTCATATCTTGCTTCATCTCTTCCATATATGGATATATGCTTGTACGGGTTTTCCTCTAGCTATAAGGCTTCCTACAAGGCCTCACCCTGACTTTGGAATTTATGATGTCTAAAAGGATATTTCAAGTGTGGAAATAAAGAATTAACAAACAAATTCCTATGTTGTGTATCAGTAATAGTGTACTTTAACTTACATTTTAACCTGTTGAACTTTTGTTCCAATTCCCATATTGATTCTCCTGGTTTCTTCTTTATCTCTATCATTTCATTTATAATATAGTATTTTGAACTTGGCTTCTGGAATTCATTTATTAACTACCTCTTCACATATGCTATAGTTGTAGGTGTTCCTATTGGGTTATTTATTGAGAGGCGCATGTACCAATATAATGCATGGTCCCTAAAAGTGATTTCCATCTATGGGTTAGTTTTAGGTGTATGATAGCTCGTTGGAAAGGTATCACCGAGGAGATTCATTTTGGGGGCTCAAGCATGCCTTCGAATATCATTGAGAACCTCGATCTCAAAAAACCTTCATTTAGGCCCTCAATTCTTCTCTTCTTTTGGACCTGATTTACTCTTTTTACCCCCTCTTCCCCATGATTACACTTTTCTAATAAATTATGTAGTAGTTGTAAGGAATTTTTATCACTCAACAATTTTACACAAGCTCCCAAAAAGTTTCTTAAGTTACTTACTTGTTCTGAGGATTTCTCTTGATTGGTATGATCAAATAATGAAGGAATTTCATAGACTGGTATCTCATCTACTATCTTCATTCCTGAAGTTGACACAATATTTTCCTTCAAGATCTCTTGTCTAGATTATTTGAATATCTCTTTCTCTTTATGCACATCAAACTTCTGTTCAGGCGTTGTATTCTTCCTAACCCACTGATACTAGTCCTGATCCTTCTTGGTTGCATATTCTCCTATCTTGGCTCCACCTATAGCCACTATGTTAATCGTCTTCCCATCCTCTTCTCTATTTTCTACCCCGATCCATTGCATGTTCTAATTAGTCTGGTTCCTCTTGTTCTGTATTTTTTATCAATAATGTTGGATAATATTATGTTTCATGGTATGTTGCGCGATAGGACATACATGTTGTAGGTGGCTATGGGCAGTCTCTGGCATAGTGCCCTTGTTTCTGATAGTTATGACACACTACTAGTCCTCGATCTCCTTCAAACCTTGTTTCTGATAGTTATGACACACTACTAGTCCTCGATCTCCTTCAAATCCTCTTCCTCCACAACCTCCTCCTCTGAATCCTCCTCTATTTCCCTGCTTATCATTGTGCAGTGAGTTATACTGAGGTCCTTGATTATACTTTGGTTGCGGGTTATTGTATTGTTGTGGTGTTGTGCACTGTTGTGTAGGATTATATTGTTGTTTCCCTTGAAATTGTTGCACATTATATTGTGTTTGTGTTGCAAACTGCTGCGCGAGATTGTACTATGGTTGTTGTGTAGTGTTATACTGTGGCTCCTGTGCATATTTTTCCTATTACATGTTAATCCAACATCCTATATTTATCTGCAATCCTTTCTCTCATCATCTCCAAGGTTCTATAGTCCTTATATTTGTGTCCAACTGACTTACAAAAGTTACAAAATGTTTTCTTTGGTATTGTCTGATATTTTTGCATCAGGGGGCAATGATAGGGATCATGCCCATGTGTTGTGAAAATATCGCACCATGGTCCTCCTGAAGCTAAAGGGTTTGGCATACCCACTCCAATATGGTCCTCCTGAAGCTAAAGGGTTTGGCATACCCACTCCAATATACTACAAAAATAATGGACACTCATTATTGTGATGGAATTATGTCCTGCACATTGTACACTAGACATCTTCTCTTTTCTCCTTTCCTTTGTTTTGATTCAACTAAAATGCTAAGTTCTTCATATCTTGCGTCAGCTCTTCCACAACTGGGTCTGTATGTTTGTATTGTTTTTCCTCTAGTTGTAAGGCTGCATGTAGAGCCTCACCCTAACTTTGGAATTTATGTTGTCTCAAAGGATAATTCAAGTGTGGCAACAAAGAATTAACAAACAAATGCCTATGTTGTGTATCAGTAATAGTGTACTTTAACTTAAATTTTAACCTCTTGAACTTTTGGTCCACTTCCCAGACTGATTCTCCTGGTTTTTGTTTGATCTCTATCATTTCATTCATAAACAAGTCTTCTAAGCTAGGTTTCTGAAATTCATTTATTAACTGCCTCTTCACATCTGCTACAGTTGCAGGTGTTCCTGTTGGGTTATTTTTTGAGATGCCCATGTACAATCTAATGTGTGGTCTCTAAAATTGATTTCCAACTGCACAACCTTTGTATCCCCGTCTATAATATTATTTGTTTCCCATATCTTCTCACAGATGAACAAAATTTTTTTGGATCATCTAACTCGTCCCCTTGGAACTTTGGTAACCTGATAGTTGGATTTTGTTGTGCCATTGTGAAATTTGTTGGACTACCACCTCCGCGCGGTGTAGATACTTGACTGTTACTTGTTGAAATTGCACTTATGCTATTGGATCCACGTCCTAAAAAAATTATTCTACCACTAATCACTTTCTATTTAACTACTTTTTCTTCTTCAATTGTGGTAGTCGCACATAGGGTTGTGGGTTCCACACTAATTCGAATCTGGAATGGAGAGCCTTCTTTTGCGCTGGACCCATGACCTCTAGTTTTCCTCTCATATTTCATGCATAAGATATCCTCAATATGCCCCATGGTGTGTATATCCTCTATCTCTTCCTCGTCATTGTCCAATCCCTCTCACTCCACTACAACTCTCTTATTATTATTCATTCTATACTGGTAGGGTCGTTCGCTACACATCACACCTGCATTCCTTATGATTTCCCTAGTCTCTTCATCATCCATCATGATGGGGTCCATTGCCTCCTTCTTCTGGCTACTCTNNGGTCCATTGCCTCCTTCTTCTGGCTACTCTCCAGATCCTTCTCCATTTCTTAGATCTTTCTTAGTGCTTCCCCCAACTCCCCCATGCACGCAGAGTGATCTAGTTGTCTGATTCCATGGTCATCACGTCTTTATCATGTAATAAGATCTTGATCGACGTGTAAGGAGACCTAATATACCTCCCTCTAGGTCCCTTCAATAAATCATGCTCTGCAATAGTGTATGACTTCGTTGTATCTACTGCAAACTCAATGATCAACCCCGCAGTAATGTTGTCTAACCAAAAATCCACTACGCACGCACATGAATTTATTATTAACCCTTTTCCAACCGTGAAATATTTTCAGCAGTGTACACTATTGGCCTATTCTTATTAATGGATGGGTATTCTTCAACCTTAACAACCATTCCTATAATAACTCTGGAAAGAAAAAAAAATATGCTTCATGCAAATCAGTAAATACATACCTCTGCAGGTACTGGCGCGGTGTATACCTGGAACCTTTATTATCTTTCTGTGTGAACTCCAACTGCTTTGTCTCTAACCATATTTCAATATCTTGCTTTGTAGGATTCCATGGCCTGAACATCCCTTTCTACCACTGCATCTTCTTCACCAAACTCCTTCCTGGCTCTCCTTCTGAGTTTTAGCTGAGAACGAAACAATTTTTTGGACTTATGGGTTGACTCGTGTTCTACCTTAGTTCTCCAACAAAACACTTATCACTATCGACCCTTCTGGTAAACCAGAAGGTTACACCATGCATAGAGTGCACAACACAGTCTCACACGAGATGGTTTATGGGTGACTGTAGGATGTAGGTGTCTGTAGTCATGGAAGGGATTGGGGGATGTTCTTTCTTACTTCTTATCTCTACTTAACCATGCATTCTATTACAATATTCATCTGATCCATTCATTTATTCATTCATAACATTTATTCTGCATATCTATTCTAGTGTGCATTGTAAGTAAAACCATTCATTCATCTATCTAACCATTCAATCATAACTGCATAAATAGTAAAGAATTCAGACACATTTCACACAGAGTTTTACCATGGTTCACCCCCCTGGGGCTATGTCCAGAAAGATCTTCTGCTTATTTTCTTATTCATCAAAAGGCGTTGCACACATTACATCATAATAGAGAGTAGTGAGGTGGATCAGAGTCGCACCAAGCTCCATAGCTTGTGACTTGACACTCATTTACATCTCCAGATTAACTCCATTCAAACTCCACATCTCTCAACAATACCAAGACTCAAAACTCCAAAAAGACTCTCCAAAATAGACTTGTCATACACACATTCTAAAAATATGGATGATCCTTCTATATACCTCATGCATCTTATTTATACTACAAAATTGGCTTAAAAACCCTTACATTACATTCAAAAAGCCTAACCCTAACCCTAATATGGCTAGGTTTGTCCACATATGTGTCATATTTCCGCAAATCCTACTGCGTGCACTGATTTTCTTTAAAATATGTCGTGCTCTCCTTCTTGGTCCAATCAGCCTCATTTAATGCGTTGTTCTCCCAAACATGCCTTCTCCAACACCTATGAATGTATTAGAATCATCAAATACATCTAAAAGGTAGGATACCATATAGAACTTTGTGGCTCTTGAGGAAACACCAAATTGAGCTATGTTGATGACTTTTGCAAGTGAATTGGAAAGAATAACAACCTAGTTGAAAATTCCTCCTTCTTTAGTGATTTCATGCAAAGTTGGAACCCAACCTATCTTCACATGAGTTGAATCCTTTTCACCAAAGATTCTACTAATCAATTGAACTGCCCATGTGTATCCTGACTTGAGATGTATGGTTGGGAAGGTTTCATTGTTTAAGTCTTTGAAAGTTATCCCTTCCTAATACCATTCAACTAGGATGTTATAACAATTTTTCACACATGAAAACTTTCAGGCAATCATTAGTGAAATGAATTTCACCTTAGATAATGTGTAACATGCTTCTATATTAGCTTATGTGAAATATTTGATGCACCTTCCCTGGTCATTAATAATTTTTCTTTCTCTGACCTATGTATCTTGAATTAGGTACCCAAATATTTCTACACAAGGCATCACTAGAGATCTAGTTGTTGTAAGGTGTACGATGGATTTTTTTTTTAATTTGGTGCTATGGAGAGCTCTTCTTCTTCCCTTTCATCTAGGTCTTTATCATCGTTGAATCCTTCCATATTTTTAATTAGTCAAAATATTTCATTTTATTTATGGGCTCCATCAAACCCAATAGTGTAGGAGGCATATACATAAATGGGTAGTTTATCATCTCTAGAAACCTAGGCTTCCATGACTAGTTGATTGCCTTTATCAGAATTCCTTCCCCTTCTTCCTAATGACTATGTAGTTGCAAGGGTATGTTCTCTAGCTAATGTTGTTTCTCTTACAAAATCCATCTGATCCTTCAATTTTCCTGTAATCGATCTCTCCAATCACCTTCTATTTTCCCAACAACCTTATGAAATCCCCATAGGTTAGCGTAACACAAAATAAGGCATGCAATATTTAGCTAAAAGTTTGCATAAATTGCATGAAATAACTAATTTTAGAAAGTCAAACTAGAAACAATATTTAGGGATGGTGATGTCAATCCTAACCTAAGGCACATGCCATCGTATAATATTTTTTAATTTTTTATTGGAAATGATAGTTTGAACTTGAATTTCTTAATGATTAATGTGTAGGGGAAAAGCAAGAAAGTGAGGCTCACACAAAAAAGCTAACTAAGTTCAAAGTAAAGTTTGAATGCACATATATGTCAATATTGGATAACATAGAAAAATGGTACCCTATCTCAATAAATTGCTAATTCAAGCAAAATCATTTTGAAATTAAATACTTGGTTAGCAAAGCTAATAAACTTGTAACCTTTCTTGGGTTGTAACGTTATTGAATTCGCTTGGATTTTTGAGAATAGTGAAGGGAGTATAATCATCATTCCAATGCACAAATCATTCAAACAAATGAACTTTGTTTCTAATTCCAAACCACTTGTTTAAGCTCAAACAAGTGGTTTATTTAAGTCATTCCCACATAACTTAAATCCATAATACCCAAATTATACAGCTTCAATGACTTAGCATATTTTCTTGAAGATACAAAGTATGAAGTTAATTTACTTTATGGATTCACTTGATGTTCTAGGTAACATTCATAGTCACAGGGTTTTGATTTAAAAATAGGGTTTAATATTTTGAGTTTGTTATCACATATTGTGTCAAGAAAAATAGGGTTTAATATTTTGAGTTTGTTATCACATATTGTGTCAAGGGCAGCAGGTCGTCCATTTTCGCGGTCTGCATAGGAAGCATCAAAGGTCAGTGCTCAAAACAATTTATTTGCAGGGCCGAAGCCCGAAGTCCTAAAGTGTTGAAGCACCAAAATACCAAAGGCCTGGAATGAATCTGGACCATCCAGTAGCAGGGACACATGACAGAGATCCGCGAGCTTTGTGGGAAAGGTAAGTTTGAAAATTGATTTTCCTCGAGCTCGAAGTCCCAAAGAGGATCTTGGCTGTCTGATTCCAGAAAGCCACGCGTCACCAGATCTAGAACTTCAGGTAAAAGCACAGAAGGTAAGCGAGGTTTGAGGTTTGAAAAGTCTGAAGCCTGAGTCGTGAAGCAGGTCTTGGTCGTCAATTCGAAAAGGGAAGATATGATCCATTGATATGAAGAGGGAATATTTATTCGAAAAGGGAAGATATGATCCATTGATATGAAGAGGGAATATTTGAGCTATTGATCGTAAATCCTCATCCAATATCACAAGATCGACCGCCACGATCCATTGCAAGGACACAACATACTCAGGTGATAATTTTCTTGAGCAGTCCCGCAATTGAAACCATGGTAAGGTGAAAGTGCTACGTGTCGAAAGGTGTATTGCAGGCCCAAAAGAAGTCTGAACCCATACCACTTTCGAGAAGCCTCAAAATCACATGTTTATATGGTGTCCTATCCAAGATCAACATGTGGTTGCCCCATGATATTTAAGTCTCGTTGTGATCCCGAGAGGAGGCAGTTAATGAAAATAGAGCTGGTGGTTGAAACCTTGGCTCACTCCATAAATGGAAGGCATGGAAGACCCGACCGAGGGGACTGAACCTTCATCCCATGGTACCCCTGTGGACATATTTTCCTACAAACCCATGTCGATCTGAGCTCGTGTCTGATAGAGGGATAAATGCAGAGTCTAACAAAAGATTGCTCCAAGAAAATCTTTGAATGTAGTGATCAGATCACACTCTTGAGAGTCAAGCACTGATATGAGTATAAAAGATATCAATTTAGATTTTGTAAAGGGGGGTAGTTTTTTTCCCAGACCGAGGGGGGAGCTTTGAGAGTTGTTATGACTGTATTTTTGTTGTAAGACTAAGGGCATGGATTGTAAATTGTTATGTTAATGAAGATTCCTTTAAGTTGTTATATCAGATCATCTTCTTAGTTTTCATTTCCTATTTTCATTCTTGTTTGAATGTAATCTCTCTTATTTATGGATTCCTGGGGCAATGGAGAATCTGTTTCTTTCATACCCATCTTTCATGGTTTAGCATAAGTTTTTGTTTCTCATTCTTGTCTAAATGTAATCTCTCTTATTTATGGATTCCTGAGGCGATGGAGGATCTGTTGTCGTCATGCCCATCATGGTTCAGTAGACATCCTATGTTTTTCTTCTTGTCTGGATCGTTGTAAACCCCCTGATTTATGGATTCCTGAAGCAATAGAGGATCTGTTGTCATCTTGCCCATTTTTGTGGTTTATCATTCAGACACTTTCTGCCTTTCTCCTTCCCACCACCATTTAAATCCTTTTTCTGATAGGGAGATTAAATGACTTCATTGAGTAGACTGTTTATGACTCCATATCCTCATGGCCCATCACTGATTTGCAGTGATCTCTATTGTCTTTCCTTTCCTTAAAGTCTCGCTGACTCACCCACTCACACCCTTTTAA
>CBVK0103782234.1:0-21116 GCA_900067695.1 Picea abies
ATATATATATATATATATATATATATATATATATATATAAATTAATGTTATGAGTGAATGGTGATATTGTGATTAATTATAATTTAGGAGTCAATTCATTGGCATGATTCTATTAAATTAGAATACTCATTTATAGTGATTAATTATAGAGTTAAAAGTTCATTAAATTATAATTTAGATAAAGGGATGGACTACAATAATATCGTTAAAGTCATTAATCATACTAACAATATAAATAAAGTTTTAATTATAAATTAAAAATATATTAATTATAATAAAATAAAGTGATTAAATGAAAAGTTGTGATTGATTTGAATTTAATGATTGATTATAAAGTTAAAAATGCCTAATTTTATGAATCTATCTACGTTTTCATATATAAAGTATCTCATTATAGATTTATAAATATAATTAACGTAAATTCATAATTTATATTGCATATTGTTAATTACTATAAATTAATTTTACATAAATAATAAAATATTTAATCTATTTTTAGTTATAAATATTAAAATATAATTTAAATAATAATTAACGATCATGTTATAAATTTATTAATTGTGATGAATATGTAAACAATATAATACAAATAAAGTGATTAATTATAAAACTATGAAAAAAATATGAGCCTAGTTTATTTTTAAATATTGAGAAGAAAAATAAAACAAGGTTGCGTGGCAGTGTAGTCCTTGTTAACAAGGTTAGAAAGAAAATTGTGGAAAATTAGGTTGAATTGTAAATGACGGACGTGTTCGGTGCAAACTGTATATCACAGAAATATTGTGTGCAACATGTATATCGTGGAACCTGAGGCATAAGTAAATGAGGCTTGTCATGTAAAGCACCATTTATTTTTTGAAAGTATATAACAAACTACAAATTTGTTCACAGTGGAAGAAAAAATTTGGAAATTTAAATGCATTTTCCATATAGACTGGTGAAAGATAAAAATGTATGAAGACATAAATTTAAAAGGAGATAAGAAAACAATTTTGGAGATAAGAAAACAATTTTATTTGAAATATGTCAAAAAATAAAAGTTTTTTACATACTAATGGAAATTTTGAAATGTATATCACATAAATGTTGTGTGCAACATGTATATCATAGAACATGGGGCATAAGTAAATGACGCTTGACATGCAGACCACCATTTATTTTGAAATATATATATAAAAAAATGTTTGTTACATATAAAAATTTAAATGCATTTGTCATACAGACTGATGAAAGATAAAAATGTATGAAGACATAAACTTAAAAGGGGATAAGAAAACAATTTTATTTGAAATAGGTCAAAAAATAAAAGTTTGTTACATACTACTGGAAATTTTGAAATATACAAAAAATTGAAAGTCTGTTACATATAAATCGAAATTTCAATGCATTTGTCATGTAGACTAAGATTGGTGCTCCTGCGGACCATTAGAGAAATATGTACAAGAAACAGGACTATAGAAAGAAGATAGAGTTCAATACCTGCAAAAAAAATAAATTGGAAGGTATGCGTGTTTGCTTACACATCTGTATTTAAAAAAGTGGAATAACTTGGTTGATAAACAAAGCAGGATGCGATCAATGGACTTATAGTGAGGGTACATATGAGCCCTTTGGCTATTTGTTTATGGATGTCGTTTCATTGATGTCGCCGACAGATGCGATTTCAATGATGTCGTCAACGACTGCTAGAATCTTGGCAACTGCCTGTTGCCTTTCGTCAGCAGCCTGCTTCAATTCCCTTTCGAGCCATTATTCAATGTAACTTCTCATTGGGGTGACATTGATATCATTCCGGATTTTTATGTTGAAAAGATCATTTTCTAATTCCCGGAAGTCGATAGAAAGATTACACAGAGCCTGATGAATTTCCTCATTCTATACTGAATATTTGACTAGCCAGTCGTGGACATGAGCTTGATCAAACTGAAGGATTTTGTAAAAATTTTCCAAAGACAAGGCCTTAAACATAACAACTTGTTTATTGAACTCTTGCCTAGTTAAGGGAAAGGAGTTTGCAATTAAGTCGGGGTCTTGGAATGCATTAGTGTTTTCAGCTAAGTTTATTCTTGACCACCTTGTGAATAATTTATCTTTCTTCGATATGGTTTGTTCACATGACTAAACAATGAGATGCAGGTTCTTCACTTTTTCTTTCCAACATGCATTCAATTGACCAATCTGGGTTTTGGATGGTTGTTCTCTTTTTTTTTTTTTTCATATCGTTGAAAATGGTGCCAAAAGGAAGGACCATTTTTAAAAAGAAATTATCTTCATCTTTTAACTCTGCCTGCAAATGTTTGAGCAAACTATGTGCCCTAGTTCCAAGGGAAGTGATAGTTTGTGATGATTTCCATGCCTCAGCAACCAGTCTATTAATTTATTGATATTATTCTCCACATATCCTCTACAGGATGCGAGTAGGGTGGATGATGCTTTTACGTTAGCTGCAGAGGTGGAAGGCATGGCTATTGCCAAAGGATTGACAAACAATGGCATAGGAATCAAAGCCTCTTCCAATTCCTTGACCCGGTCCTTCAGTCTGGCATTCTTGGACTCGATGCCTCCAATGGAATCATTAAGTGCTTCTCCGCCTGTGTTGTGAAGTTCACAGGTTTGGGATGGCCGCATGTTGGCAATGTCAAGCTCTGAACGAGATTTTCCTTTCTTATTTTTTACATCTTTTTTCTCAATTATCATTTTTTTGGACTGGCTATAAAAAACGACGCTCTGGAACACGAAGGATTCATCTTCTTAAAATAATTCGGTAACGGATATGTCCATTGGATGGCTATGTTAGATGGCATATTCGGGCTGATCAAGGTAGCGAAGCATGCTATCCAGATCAATGTCAAGTTCCATGTTCTCACTCTGAATTTTTGGCTCTTCTGCCTGCCCCACATTTTTTTTTCTCTTCTTCTCTATTGGAAGCTTGTGATAACTATCAATTTTAGAGTGAGGAGGGTTGTTATCTCCTCCTCTGTTTAAAGAACTCTGAGTTTCTTTGCTGCTATGGTTGGTCGTTGGAGCGATGCTCGGGGATGTCGTACATTTTGGAGTGCTATTTTCCGATTGAACACTCTTGTCACCGAGGTCTTTCCTCTGTTGTGTGTACAATTTAGTGCAGCTTTGCACTGTTTCTAGGTCGATGGCATTAGAAGCATGAGCATTGTCACCACTGTCTCTATTTTCAGGCAAGTGTCTTTTAAGGATTGGAGGTTTCGTGAACGTGCCAAGGCAACGACGTGCGAACGCCATTTCATGATTCTGAAATCAACACTCGGAAGGGATAATATAACCCCCCGCAAATCTTGGTTTAATTCACATTAATAGAAGATATCCTCGAGCCTTTCGCCGATCAATGTCAATCTATATGGTTCCTACATGATGAGTTGTTGGAAGTAAATGTCAATAATTGCATATTTAGAAACAAGATATGTATATATATATAAATCAATTTTTTTTCTTCTTTTATTATAGACAAGTGCAAAGGTCACAGAGATGGGGGAGAGCAAGGAAAGAATGGAAAGGTATGAAAAGTGGTCAGACGGTATTCAAAAAAGGGTTACAGGGATACTGAGGAGAGGTGAGTGTTCCACGGTCAAATTTTATGTATCAAAATTTTTTACTGCAAAATGTGTAAAATAGAAGAGATCATGATGGGGTTGTTCAGCGGTCGGTTTGTATATTTGCAAAATTCCAGAAAAGTGGCTAAGTATGGAATAGGGAAATGGTTGGGAAGACTCATTCTCGGAAGTGAGGATTGAATTTTTCATGAACAGACCAACCCGACGACACGCAAATGACATTCCATGATGTTTGAAATTAGTGCTTGCTACCAGGAATACGATCTGTGAGTTTACTTGTTTCTTGGTTTTCATTTGTCAATTTGTATATGGCGTAACTCTAAGGAATTTTTTTTAGCCAGCCATCACACAAGTCCGACTGTCAATTTGTATAGTGCAGAACTATGGGTGTTGTTTGTAGGACACATAACTATAGAGGAAATGATTTTCCCTTTAATATATCTTCTATGGTGCAAATGTGGTATGGCTCATTTTAGCACTTTTCCATTCGTAAACAAAGGAAATCTTGAGCCCGCCAACCCTGGAGCCCGTGTGTCAATTTGTATATCATGGAGCTCCAAATGTTGTGTGGAGGTTATGAAAAAATAGAAGTGTAATGTTGAGCGAGCCAGTGCACAAGTCCGCCTCTCAATTTGTATATTGTGGAACTATGGGTGCTACTTGTAGGACACGAAACAATAGAGGGTCAATTTAAAGAAAGGGGAAGCACTCATTGGAAACACGTGAATCCACCAAGCCGCGCAGCAAGGCATTTTTGAAAAAAAAACGATTAAGTAACCAGGAAGAGAAACTATAGGGAATAAAAGAGTGGGAAAATAGAAAGGGAGAGGGTCATTTTCATAAGCGCAAATTGGTTTCAAAAAATCCTCATTGTTGCAAAACCATCATTTTCTACTAATTGTCAGCAAATGCATTGTTGAATATTAGATTTTATTCCAAACTATGCGTGTAAGTATATTCTTGATACATTCTTCCATGACTGTAACATATTAACTTAACTATTAAACTTCATTTTCTACTAATTGCCAGCGAATGCTTTGTTGAAGATTAGATTTTATTGGAACGTGTGGGTGTAACTGTGTTCTTGATACATTCTTCCATGACTGTAACATATTAACTTAAGTATTAAACTTCTTGCATTATGGGTTGTTAGCATTAAAACTTAATAATTGCATGTCTAGAAACAAGAATGATGATTTTGTTGCAAGATTGTACATTGGTATCGCTATGTTCTATATGCATTATGAATAGAATTGAACGTTGGTTTGAAACTGTGTGTAATCCATTTTTTGTTTGCATAAAAGGCTGGTGGATTGACATAGTACATTGTCATATAATTTTTAGATGTTCCATCTTAAAATAAATAACCTAATTAAACACAATATCGAAAAACTACGAGAGCACCAAACCATGCCAATGAGAACAGGCGTTAAATCTAGAAAACAAGCAACAATGAAGACTCCAAGGAAAAAAATTTAAATAGAAAATCCATTTGAAAAAAAAAAAACAACGATTATTGTACACCTATCCATAGAAATTGGACCTAGTTCTTCGGGCCAAAACATTGAACATATCTACCACAAACACAGGCACGAGATCCTCAGTATGAAGGATCCTTGTAGTTTTATCCTCGATGAATCATCCTGTGGTGAAATTGATAGTTTTCAGAAGCTTCCCATGAGGAAGAAGACAAAAAATGTTGCAAGGAAAATGGAATAGCCCTTAACCGAAGCTTAGGACACAACTAGAAATCGCTTCTACAAAGTCTAAGAAAACTCAGGGACATAGGTTGCACATGCAATTTCAAAGACCCAAATTAGTCCATTTTGGGTGGAAGGAGGTGACTAGTACAAAAATGCCTTGCAATAGTGAGAGTTCTAGACCTGATTCCCGAAGATGTTAATTGTATATCGAGAGAACAGGACAGTAGTCCCGCAAGTGAATAATATTTTGGCTTGAAATATATCTCTTGGATAATCAACATATCATTTCCTTACAACAAAACTCTTCCGCCCAGAACAGACTAATTTGGAACTCTGGAATTCCTACTTTCGCACTGCAAAGTGCTATTTCATTCAACATCAGTTTCTTTTCTGAAACTCCTTTTGGTGTTGTCAGGACCCCCATCATTGAGCCAGGAAGTTCCTCTTGTTATGGTTGATCTCAATTTGGGTGTAGGAGTGGGAAGAGGCTCTACATTGACATCATCCATTGTCGTATCATTACCCATTAGATCATCTTCTTCCGACTCAGAATCCATGACATCAACCTCTATGCTATCCATCAATGCAACCCGGAAGATTCTTTGAGCAGGGAGGGTTGCCTTGGAATTATTTGGCTTGAAATATATCTCTCGGTGTACCAAGGGACCATCTCCTTATTTTCTCTTGGGCAGAGGGAGATGAGTAGTAAGAATATGCCCTGCAATAGTGGAACCTCTCGCCATTATGCCCGAATGTGTTTAATGTATCTAAACAGAACTGTTGCCAAAAGTTAACGATAATTTTCGTTTGCTTGAGACGATGTTTGAAATTAAAATTGGGGAGGGATAATATAACCCTCCTCAAATTACAGTTTAATTTGTATCAATGGAATATCTCCTTGAGCATGTCATTGATGAATGAAAATCTTCAGGGTTCATGCGGAATGAGTTGTTACCATTGCAGCTCACTAATTGCATATTTAGAAAAAGTGCGAAGGTGGCGGTGATGATGAAGAGAGATTAAGAATTAGAAATTTCTTAAAGGAGCCAACCCATTGACACACAAAAATAGATTGCATCATGTTTGAAATGAATACTTGGAAAGGATAACATACTTCTGCGCAAATCTTAGTTTAATTCATAGTAATGACAAATTTTCTCTAGACTTCCGGACATTAATGAGAATCTTAATGGTTCCTGCAATATGAACTACTATCATTAAAGCTTAAATATTGCATATCTGGAAACAAGTATGAAGGCAGTGGTGATGGCGAATTGTGACAAAGCATCGTACATTTTTTGCACCCACCAACCCGTGAAATCAATTCCAAGAAATACCCAGGTATGGAAAGAGGTCAGGTGGGTTACAAAAGAAAAAGGGTAGAAGATATACCCAAGAGACATGAAGGGATGATTGTCATATTGCATCTCAGTGATAGATATTGGTCGTCAATTTGTATGTCATGGAATTTTGGTTGTTGTTTGTACATAGGGGAACAACAGAAGCGCAATGGCGAGAGGAAAATTTGTATATTTCTGAACTTTGGGTTCTATATATAAAATCATGAGACATTGGGAAAATAGACCAAGTAAACAGAAAGAAAAAACATACGAGATGAAGGGGGGTTTGTTTGCTAATTTGTAAATCACGGAAGTTCGGGTGCTAGTTGCACATGGTGGAACAATGGAAATGCAATGTTAAACCCGCCTATGCAGGAACCCACGATTCAAAAAGTTTGTTCAATATGAAATGGGGAAGTGGTCGGTTGAGATCGTGATATAAAAGTAACAATGGAAATCTGAAGACGCGAATCCGCTAAATCCCGCACCTAGACATTTTATGAAAAAACGAGTAAGTAAAGAAAGGGAAAGCAGAGAGAAAAGAGAAATTAGAAATTTTACAAAAAATGAGTAATACACACTAAATATGTATTAAGTATGAACATGAGATCTTATAGAGCATGTACAGATCTTGCATTCCATACTTAGCCACTTTTTGGATCGTGGTTTCTCGGACTGGCGGGCTCTAAATTGGGCATCTATTGTTCTGTGGCCTATAAAAAGCATTTAGAATTCCACGATATACAAATTTGCCAGTGGACCTGCGGGCTAGCTTGGTCAACATTGCACTCCTTTTGTTTCGTGTCATACAAACAACACACAAAGTTCCACGATATACAAATTGACAGACGGACTCCAGGGCTGGCGGCCTCAAGAGTGCGATTGTTTACGAATGTTAATCCCTATTAACTATTTAACATTATCTAAAAAAAAAAAATTTAATACTAAGTATTGATATTGTACAATTTAATTAGACAAGAAGGTTTGTACAATATGAAATGGGGAATCCATCGGTCGGTTGGGCTGGTGATATAAAAGTAAGTGAAATCTAATTACATGAATCCACCAACATCCTTACCACATAAATTTTCCTCGGGCTGGTGGGCTCAAAATTGGGCCTCTATTCTTTCGTGAGCTACAAATAGCACCCAAGAGTTTTGCGATATACAAATTGACAAGCGGACTTGTGGGTTGGCTTGCTCAACATTTCATTTCTATTGTTTTGTGTCATGCAAATAGCACTCAGAGTTCCTCCATATACAAATTGACAGATGGACTCCAGGGCTAGCGGGCTCAAGCTTGCGATTGTTTATGGATGGTGATCCTTGTCAACTATCTAACACTACCTAAAAATCATTATTTTCAATACTAAAGTATTAATATTAAATATTGATATTGTACAATTTAATTACACAAAATTATAAAAGGATGTGAAATATCTTATTTCAAAGAAAAATATGCGCATTCAAAAAATTGTGATCCAAAAGTTTTTTATAGTATGAAATGAGCAAGAGGTCGGTCGGGCTGTTGATATAAAAATGCATGGAAATCTGAACATGTGTATCCTTCAAGTTCCACATCTAGAAAATTTCCCAAGAAACGAGTTGTACATACCAAATATGTACTTTTATAAAGTATGGGCATGAGATTTTATAGAGAATGTACGCAACCCTCATTCCATACTTAGCCACTTTTTGGATCACAGGTTCATGGGCTGGCGGGCTCAAAATTGGGCCTCTGTTGTTTCATTCCCTACAAATAGCACCTAGAGTTCTGCAATATACAAATTGACAAGAGAACTTGTGGACTATTTGAATTTAAAGGCCCTCGTGTGGATGTAATAACACAATTGGACTTGGGCCAGTTTATATTCATTTCTTACAATATCAAAA
Organism: Picea abies; assembly: GCA_900067695.1. NCBI lineage: Eukaryota > Viridiplantae > Streptophyta > Pinopsida > Pinales > Pinaceae > Picea > Picea abies. The sequence goes on from CBVK0103782234.1 coordinate 8,520, forward strand.
GGAGAAGCGGTTGGTCGGGCTGGTGATATAGAAGTAATTGAAATCTGAAGTCGTGAATCCACCAACTCCAGTAGCTAAAAGTTTTCTGAAAAACGAGTAATATATACTAATTATGTACTCTTATAAGGTATGGACATGTGGGTTTTATAGAGCTTGTACGAATCCCACATTCCATACTTGGCCACTTTTTGGATCACGGGTTCTCGGTGTGGCGGGATCAAAACAGGGCCTCTATTGCTCTGTATCCTACAAATAACATCCAGAGTCTCATGATATACAAATTGACAGGCGAACTTACGGACTGGCTCGCTCAACATTGCACTTCTATTGTTTTGTGTCTTCCAAACAACATTCGGTGGAAATGAGTAATACATAGTAAATATGTACTTCTAAAAACCATGGACATAAGATTTTATAGAGCATGTAAGGATCCATCATTCCATACTTGGCCACTATTTGGATCACAGGTTCTCGGGCTGGCAAGTTCAAAATTGGGCCTCTGTTGTTCTGTTCTCTACAAATAGCACCCACATTTCCGCGATATAAAAATTGACAAGCATACTTGCGGGCTATTTGAATTTTAAGGGCCTTGTGTTGATGTGATAGAAAAATTGGACTTGGGCCAGTTTATATTCATTTATTACAATATCAAATGGGGAAGCAGTCGGTCGGACTAGTGATATAAAAGTAAGTGAAATCTGAAGTCGTGAATCCACCAACATCTGCAACTAGAAGTTTTCATAAAAAAAAGTAATACATACTAAGTATGTACTCTCATAAAGTATGGACATGAAATTTTTATAGATCATGTACGAATCCCGCATTCCATACTTGGCCAATTTTTGGATCGCGGGTTCTCGGGATGGAAGGATGAAAATTGGGCCTCTATTGTTCCAGGCCTTACAAATAGCACCCAAAATTCCGCGATATACAAATGGACAAGCAGAGTTGTGGGTTGGCTGGCCCAAAATTTCACTTCTATTGTTCTGTGTCGTCCAAACAACACTCAGAGTTCTGCGATATAAAAATTGACATACGGACTCCAGGGCTGGCAGGTTCAAGATTGCCATTGTTTACGGATGGTAATCCCTATCAACTATCTAACATGATCTAAAAAAAATATTTTCAATACTAAATGATTAATATTAAATATTGATATTGCACAATTTAATTAGACAAGAAACTTTGTACAATTTGGTTGGGCTAGTGATATAAAAGTAAGTGGAAATCTGAACACGTGCATTTCACCAAATTCCACAGATAATTTTTTTTCGAGAAACGAGAAATACATAGTAAACATGTACTTTTATAAAGTATGGACATGAGATTTTATAGAGCATGGACGTATCCTTCATTCCATACTTAGCCACTTTTCGGATCACGGGTTCTCAGGATGGCGGGCTCAAAATTGAGCCTCTATTGTTCTGTGTCCTGCAAATAGCACCCAGAGTTCTGCGATATACAAATTGACAGAAGGACTTGTAGGCTCTCTGGCTCAACATTGCAGTTATATTGTCCCATGTCCTCCAAACAACACTCGGAGTTCCGCGACATACAAATTGACAGAAGGACTCCAGGACTGGCAGGCTCAAGATTGCAATTGTTTACGGATGGTTATCCTATCTAACATTACCTAAAAACATTATTTTCAAATACTAAATTATTAATATTAAATATTGATATTGTACACATGAATTACATAAAATTATCAAAGGATGTTAAATCGCTTATAAAAAAAATGAAGGAAACAAAATAAAGTTTTTTAAAATTTTATCAACGCAAGCATAACAACAAACAATGAGCAATACATAGTAAACATGTACTTTTATAAAGTATGGACATGAGATTTTATAGAGCATGTACAGATCCTTCATTCCATACTTAGCAACTTTTTGGATCACGGGTTCTCGAGTTGGTGGGCTCAAAATTGAGCCTCTATTGTTTCATGTCCTACAAATAGCACCCAAGGTTCCATGATATACAAATTGATCGGTGGAATTGCGGGCTCTCTGGCTCAACATTTCACTTCTATTGTTTTGTGTCCTCCAAACAACACTCGGACTTCCACAACATACAAATTGACAAAAGGACTCTAGGATTGGCGAGCTGAGATTACGATTGTTTACAGATGGTCATCCTATCTAACATTATCTAAGAAAATTATTTTCAAATACTAAATTATTAATATTAAATATTGAGATTGGACAATTGAATTACATAAAATTATCAAAGGATGTTAAATCGCTTATTTAAAAAAAATGAAGGAAACAAAAGTTTTTTTTTTTAAATTCTATCACCGCAAGCATAACAACGACCAATTTGAATTTTAAGGGCCTCTTGTTGATATGATAGAACAATTTCACTTCACATAGTATATATTCGTCGATTTCAAATTATTCCAAGAGATTAATTTTACCAAGTTCATCGATTAAGCAGAAAATGCTAAAACAATGACCAATTTGAATTTTAGGGCCTCTTGTTGATATGATAACACAATTGCACTTCGCACAATATATATTCGTTGATTTCAAATTATTCTAGGGGATTAATTTTACCAAGTTCATCGATTAATGAAAAATGGTAAAACAAGCCACATACTACATTTGTGTCACAACGACATTGAAAATATTAGGTGGATTTGTGGGCTAGCTGGCTAAGAAGTTAAATTATATTGTTTCGTGTCCTCCAAACAATAGTCAGAGTTCCACGATATACAAATTGACAGACAAAGCACATAACCAATAACCAACTAAGCTTCAAACAGGCCGCAAGCAAGTTCCCACAAGGTTCCATAGAGCAGGACACATCGACCTTTGCATTAAACAATTTGATATACAAAGAAAAGACGTCGCTGCATTCATTTTCCGTTGCATCTGATATATGTTCCCAATAGAAAATAACCGGGGCCATGGGATATATGGGGTTTTCTTTCATGCTTCCCATTTTTTGGACCGAACAATCCTATGTGCATACAATCCCAAGTAGCCGATTTCGACTAACATTCGTCTGAATGTTGAAGAAATATTATAGAGACACATGAGGTATTTTCATTTCCTACCAAAGTTTGATATTTTTTTCCCTTCTTCAGTCGATACGAAAAATTGCATTGTCCTCATTTAAGGTGAATTTGTTGTGTATCCGAAGGTCCCACAACATGTAGACTCTGCTTTCCTTTTTCTATAGATGTCTTTCATACAACAATTCCGCCAACTTAGGAAGCACATTTTGTAACAGAGGTTGCCTAACCGTACAATGCACAGTTGTTTTTCCCATAGTTTGTATGGCAACATTAATGCAATGCCCATATATATATATGGAAATTTTCACCGCATCACAAACAATCAATCATATCATCACTTATCAAAGAGGAGGCAGAAGAAGGAGAGTTGCATTTCGCACATACAGGTTCAAAGGGGGTCGAGTACACATTGGCTGCAACTAAAACACCTTCAACCTAGGAATGCGATCATTGGAATTAATACATTGAACAATATAATACACAACTGCACCCCCCCTCTCCTTAAAAAAATAAAAATAAAATAAAACAGGCCGTAGAAATTTGTTGAAGGCTATTTGTATAAGCAAAGTGAGGATGATTTTGTGGATGTATACGCACAACAATTGTAGAGCTAGCTAGTTTATTCAAATCATATACTATACATGCCCACAACTTTGTTACAAATGTTGTCTGGGTTGTTCGAAAGATCATTTCTATAACATCCCTTTTCTTTGTTACAGTTTTGAAGATCATAAGTGGAATTTTCCCTTTATGCAATTGTTGCTCCATTGATGAAAAAAAATTTGAATACGTATCGAACAATTGCAACTGCAACATGGAACAATGCAATATTTGTGTAACCTACCCGAGATACATGCACATGTGAAAGTAAAGGAAAAAACATAATATGAAAAGCAATATCATTGCCTTGTCGTCATCCGAATCTCCATCTTTTATATGGAGAATGTGTTGCGAGCCAAGTTTTCTCGCCAGTGTGACAGTTGCACCAATCGTTTCGATTGGGTAAATATCAGTGCTTTGTGCAAGCTCGTTGATAGTCGAGTCTGGGACGAAATGATATTTTGAACAAACAATGAAATTTTTTTCCACAATAATTGTTTCGTTGAATGAAATAATTCGATCAAAATTACCATGATCATATACTGTTTTGGGCAATATATTAAAATTTGTAATGGATATTCCATTACCCGGAAATATCTTTTCTGCATGTTTCTGGACAAGTTGTGGAGGAATAGTCAGTTTCATTGTCATCATGGCCTCCTTGTCTGTCATGTCAGCACACATAATGGATCTGGTTCTGTTTTCCTTGTTCAAGTAGGTGCTATAAACGACCATTATGTCCCCGATGAACACTTTTCTAGTTCGACAGTTGTTCAAGCCCTCTATTGATAGTACTTTGGATGTTACAACTCTAGACCTGGTAGCAATTTTTGAACAGGAAAACTAAAGTTAATGGTAGTGTGCATTTTTTTTTTTGTATTCTTCTTTCATTGGCTTAAATCTATAAGTACACACATAGCTTCAATGAACTATGGAGCCAGAGTTTTGCAACCACACCTCTTAGTATGCGGAACATGTGATACGTTCACCGTCTCGCTTGTACTTGTTGATGCTTCTTATGAACTGCAAACCACGTATTGTAGATGACATCATCATATTCACCATGCCATATATGAATATATAACTGAGGATATTTGTTTGGTAAAAATAGTAAGAGCAGAGCGTATGCATCTTTACCTTTGGCCCTGTCGGTCTGCTGATGTCTGGGATGACTGACTGCTCATGCCCATGTCACTACTTGAAATTTTTTGGATGCAAGCATGTGCAGATGAACATTAGGACTAAACAAGCATATGCATTGTATATTGTCCATCAGAAGCACTAAATAACTGTAAAATTGTATGCATCTGATTTTTTTAACTGGAAAATTGTTTAACAGTAAACAGGGCGTGAAGGCAGGGCACCATGACCAATCTGTATATCGCAGACCCCTGGAAGCCAGGAGAGAAATCTTGAACCTGTCAACCCGACACCTGTTGTTGCACAGAACAATTCATCTTCCTGTCCAACCAACCTGTTTTTTCCAAGGTAGCAACGCCGAATATGCAATGGACATGGAGGCAATTTAGTATGAATAAAGACATCTAAAATAAAGAGAAACAAGTCTATTTACCTACCAAAGAGTCCATCATCCTCTCCAACCATTCTGTTTGTTTAAATGTAGCAATGCAACGAAAACACAATAGACATGAAGTAGGTTAGTATGTAGGAAGGAATGTTATGAAGATAACTTATAATGAAGATAGACATGTAAAAGAAAGAGAAACATGGCCATTTACCCGCGAAATATCCCATCGTCATCTCCAACCATTTTGTTTGTTTAAATGTAGCAATGCAGTGAAAACACAATGGACATGGAGCAGGTTAGCATGCAATAAGGCATGTAATGAAGATAAGTTACCAAGTAGGAAGGCACACAATATGTACATATAATAAACTAGGAAAATACATATATGGAAAATAAATGAAATAAAAAACAATGCAATATGAAATAATAGTACAAGAATGCACCTTTCTATATCCTCTTCAATCGATGCAGTCAAGACTCCATCATTTTCTCCAGCTATTCTGTTTGTTTGAATGTGGGAACACACAAAATACAATGAACATGAATGGAAGCTGGTATGCATAGGAGAACAAGCAATATGTACATACAGTAAAAAAGACTCAACGAACAGTCTAAAATATAGGCAAAAACATGAACCTTTGCACTTCTCCATCCATAGTTGTAAATGTGTAATTTTTTTTCCCTGCCCAAAATATATTACAAGCCACAATATATCACAAAATTGCATGGTCATAGCTAAACGATTTCTGGTTTTCCATGGAAAATTATTCAGATATGCTTCCACCGATGAAAATACATATTTATCCTCTACACAGATTGTTATGCTCATGATACAAGATTTTGGTTTTCCGTGGAAAACTACCCAGACATGCTTCCAGACATTGAAATATAATCTTGTAGAATCTTTGTTGTACATATCATATCTCAAGTACAACACAAATTCTATAGTGCGCACACTAGTCTGTCTAGAGGACAAAGAACATGTAATTTCATATGAGTACATCTGACCATACATGATTTATCAATGAAGCCCGCATATGCTTTATTCTAAAAAAACCCAGCGGTAGTGCAATTTCACATGTAATTCTCGAACAATTTTGCATGGAACTATTTTCTTTCATTCCATCACTTAAGCGCAAGAAAAATCTCACAGTAGAACAGATATCGACCTCAGTAGACAGGGAAAATAACACAACTGCATGTCGACTCATGGGTGCAGGGGATGAACACCGCAAAGCGCCCCCAAAACAACAATAATCCAAAAAATAAAAAAATAAAACAACTCCAACCATTGGCGCTGGACCCCAACCCTGCAAGGCCGAATCAAAGAAAAAAAAAAACAAGCACCAAACCAACAAGAAATCACGAACAGGACAAACTAAACCCCTAGGGCCCCAAAGTGTAAACCCAATCCAAACAAACACAACCAACAACCCATGAACCAACAAACCAACAAGAACCACCGAACCAGTAAACAACATATGTATCTCCAACGATTACGAAACTGCAGCCAAAGCACAGAAGGAACTAGAAACATACAACGACCATGCCACTACAAATAAGCAAACAATCTTATCTACAAATTGTAAACACTGAACAACAAACAATTAATAAAAAATGAAACTATGGCATGGAAACTTACTCCCAAACAATGAAATGCAGAAGTGCAAGTCGAATCGTGAACGAAGCAACAAGCAGCAACCGACGAACCAACAAAGAAGAAGCACTCATCGAACCAGTAAACATTGTATGTAGCTTCAATGACGACAAAATTGCATTGCAAAGGTAGAAGAAGGATGAAACATAAAATGTCTATTTAACTAGTGGTGGACAACAACACTGTGCAAAATCACTGCGACATTGTATGGAAAATTTTGAGGAAAAATGTACTCTGAGAAGTGTATTTAGATAAACATTTAAGGCTTCTAGGCTATCTAAGGACCTCGCAGTATGCAAACATTTAAGCTCTCAGTCCTGTTGGAGGACGTCATGTCATGTAAACATTTAAGCTGTCAAGCCTATTGAAGCATCTCAAAAAAAGTGTCAATACATTTCAATACAAATACATGCGGCAAGGACATTATAAAATTTGGAATTCTCAATCACTATAAAGCTTGGATATCAAAACATTTCAATATGATTAGTATAAATAAAAACTTAGGGATATATTCAGCTAACAGAAAATGCTAATACAGAGATTCAAAAGCATTAATCCACCTTCAAGCAATACATAGGAAAAATATATTATTCAAAAAGACTGTATTCGATAAAAAGTTTTGATATGTTGCCATATAAAACATTAGGAATAACAAAGCTGGCAATAAGACCTCCAATCTCTTATCCAATCAGATTGGTACATATATGGTAATTCCCTATCTCCAACAATAAGTAGCATGCAAATATTTTTGGTCAAAGGACAAACTAATATGTAGTCAACGAATTATCAATCACTATAGTCTCTCTATGCCTAAGACAAGGACGAATAAAACCTTGAATATTCCATCATCGTAATATTTTAATTTTACATCTCAAATCATCTTTTAATATTGAAAACATAAAATAAATTTAATTGGTCACCAACCGTTAGTGGATAATGTCTTTGTCAATCCTTAATGGAAATGATTGATCCCCTCCTAACAAGTGTAAATGACGTTATAGCAAAACATTAATAAAGTATTGACATAAAAAAATAATAAAGTATCGACATTAAAAATAACAAACAAAAATAAATGAAGTGATTAGAAGTGGAAATATGTGAAATTCTATAATGATATGTGATATTTCTAATTGTTGTTCTTCCTTTTTTATTCTAACACTTGCAACTTTGCTCCTTTTTTATAATGTTCCATGGTAAACAAGTGTTACTGTGGTAGCTATGTCCCTGCTGCAAAGGATATTGTTTTACTTGAGTGCAATTGGTCTTATGCTATTGTTTCACTTGAGTGATAAATTAGTAGAGGTAACGTTCACTTGAGTGTAATTGTTTTTATTCTATATGCATTTTTTGTTTTACATCGAAGGTAGGGAGAGGGATAGTCAAGATATCTGAAGATAGTGAAATAATTGCATCCCTTTTGTTATCAGCTGCGTGTGCAGCAATCAGCAATGGGGGGCATGGTCTTGAACGAACAGTGAAAGAACGCGGGTGGAAACGAAATCATCATCATTTCAAGGCCACAGGTGACGCGTAGCACCTTCAGGTAGACAAACAACGGAGCTAGTTTTCAGTATCAAGGTCATACAATGGAATAAGTTTAAGGAAGAATCCAGAAATATATCATCTTCTAGTTTAACTTTCAGGTAGAGGGACGTAAAATTAGCACGTCAGCTACTTAGAGTATCAAGCCTCGCATTCGGTTGTGTTTTTGTCTTGAGGGCTGCCAAGCTCCACCCCCCGGGTAGTCCACCAGTAGAAAGCAAGGATCAAAACTAGGCAGTCGAACAGTCGAAACACATGACTAGATCAACGGCGGTGGATTCTTACAAGGTAAACAAATTACTTCAAACTATTCCCTTTTTCTTCTTCTTCCTCTTCTTATTTTCTTCTTTCTTCCCGGCTTACCTTTGGTGATTTGAGTTCCATTCCCTAAGGAAAACAACCAAATTTTGCTTCCCCTGATGCAATTTAGAGATTTCAATCTATACCATTGTATGTAAAGCTTATCATATATAATTCTTTTAATTGTTGTTTTTCAGCACCAATATCATCAAAACTACTACTCAATGCTTTCATGTATCTATGCACAAAAGTTCTCATTGCATGCCCGTCCTGACGGAAGGAACCAAACTGGGAAGAAACAATTTTTTCGCCTAGTATTTTATGGATTCCACTCGGTGCACTGTTATATTTAACCTTTCTGGCAACTGTACAACTGATACCTGGGATTACATAGCATATTGTTCCCCTTGTATGCCCGATTTCAATCTCAAAACCTACGCTGCACTCCAGAAATTGTTACACACCGTACTCCCCGACTTAGCTTTGGTGATATGAGTTCCATTCCGTAAGGAAAAAAACCAAATTCTTCTTCCCCCCGATGTGATTCAGAGCTTTCAATCTATACCATTGTATGTAAATATTATCATATATAATGTTTTTAATTGTTGTTTTTCAGCACCTATATCATTATAACTACTACTCAATGATTTCATGTATTTGTGCACAAAAGTTCTCGTTGCATGCCTGTTCTGACGGATGGAACCAAACTGGGAGGCAACAACTTTTTCGCCTGGTATTTTACGGATTCCACTTGGTGCACTGCTATATTTAACCTTTCTGACAACTGTACAATTGATGCGTGGGATTAAATAGCAGATTGTTCCCCTTGAATTCCTGATTTCAATCTCAATACCTACGCTGCATTCCGAAATTTTTTATACATTGTACTATTCAACGGATTTCGGCCAGCTTAAAATACGATTCAGCGAAATCCTCTTATTTTCCCTTAAAACGAGACTAGACCATCTCTGGCCTCCATTCTACACCATTTCCAATTTCAGAATAAATTTCGATTGTTTCTAATGTATGTACTGGGAAAAATTCAATATAATTGCAACTTCAAAATAACATAATGGTGCCAGATCAGTTTTATGCCGCATCACAGTCAGATTTCGTCCAACCTTGCATGAAGTATCTCTAATTTGAAGATCTCCAAACTATAAAGCACCTATGATAAGAACAAACGTTTGGATAGGAAGGGAAAATTAATGCTTGGCGAGCTCATCCGAAAGATATGAAAGGTGAAGAATCAACCTTCCGGATATGAAATCCATGTTAGTGTGTGGCAATGGCAGTAAGAAAAGGAGGATTGTAAAATTGTGCATGCAGTCTTCCATGGGGCTAGTCTCCATCAACTGCAGTGATATGAGATGATGAATCGACTGCAGTAATATATATGAAAGAGTACCTATTCTTGGGCATGCCTCCCTTTCCCCACCCACCCACAAGTCCCCCACCTGGGAAATGAGCTGATTAATGCCACGCTCACTCTACTGCCCCCATGTCATTTTTTTTTTGGGACATTACACTGTATCCACGATTACCTAAAAAACATCATCGACGCTAGAACCAAGGTAATCTGCCAAGTAACACCCCGTTGATGTTGAAACCTGGAAAGCAGGGAATATGTTCCCTAGCATTGTCAATTTGGAATTTGCATGAAAAGTACGCGTAAAAGGTCATGAGGGGCTCAGAAACAGTGCCATCCTCCATCCGACAGTTGCATGGGCAGGGCGCATAAATTATCCCAAGAAGGTTTGTAGATAGAACCGTAGTATGTGTCTAAGCAATTTTCTTTTCGATCTACCTGATGGACAGTCCCAAAGTTAGAATGTTATGTGTTTACCATGATCCGTGTTTTAGGGTATTTTTTTCAAATTCATATGAATTTCTTGGGAGTTGGAGAGTTTTCTTTATGAATTCCCTGGTATGTAGAGAGCTCTAGGACATGGAGTTGTGAGAGAGCAAAGAGACAATACAGAGAAAGCATGACGTAGACCACAGTGTTTCAGTTGGGAATGGTTGGAGGTTTACATCTATGTTATTCCCAATATAAAAAGGATTGCGGGGTACGTCATCACCCTCGATTCTACCCTCCTCTCGCATCACATTAACTTAAAACAATTATATATGGAAGTAAATTTATACTTTGAGTATAGGCTTGCATGGAGATTGGCGGTTGGGTATTGAAGTTTTTCACAACCCCAGTTTGCACATCTAGCCCGTGGGTATTGAAGCTTTTCACAACTCTCGGCTGCACAGTTAGATCAAATCTACCTACCGCACTACATTGATAATACTAATACGATAAAGGGCGATATCAATGAAAAACCATAGCCTCGAGTATATGACATGGATCTAGTCACATGTCCTACTGAAGACTGAAAAACATGAATTTCTAGTCACCAAATTGATTAAAAAGACAATGTATTTACAAGAAAAATACTATAGAAAGCAATGGCTAGAGACACAATTCTATGGAAACTGCAAATCTATGAGCGAGAGGCACTTTCCAGATCGATAATGATCCTGACAGCACCGAGGGCTTGCTGGTAGCATCTATGAGAGGTCCTTTATGGGTCAATGCAATCCACAAGCCTTCTTCCATACCCAGAAAAGAGCCTGAGAGCTCTAGGATTCTGAAACAAGCAAAGAGAGTTGTTACTCAGGTGAAGAGGGCATCAATACCTCATTTTTGAAATTGGAGTAGGTTTTATGCAATATCTCGTGCATTGGTTTTGATGACATCTGTTCCCAAAATTTTATTTGCAGTCAACCATACTTTTCTAGGCCTATGGATTTAATGTTGGATTTTTCTGATTTGTTATTGAATTTATATTTCCAATCGACAATGGGAAACATTTGTTGCGTCTTTGTGATTGGTTGTTTGGCAAAGAAAAATGAATTGCATTTTGACTCTTGAGAAAATTTACTGTAATTTGGTTTCGTGCATTCCAATTGATAAAGCTTTATCAAAATAATGAGAAAAATAGTATGTGGGATTGTTGTCCTTTCTTAGTTGATTTAATTTAACCATAAAAAGAACTAAATAAGCTGGGATTAGTAGATAATTGAAGTCCCAACTCGTCAAATAGAATATGCTCACTTTTGGCATTGGGGGATTTGCATGTTCCATGCAACTGCCTCCACATATATTTTTATCCCCTATCTCTACTGGGGACTTATCTCCCAATCTCCTCTTCCCAACCGAATCCCCCTAAACGAGGCTCAACTCGCTTAGCTTGTTGCCTCGAACTCTTGATTCAACGAGGTAAACTATCACTAATACGGGTCCAAATGTCCGTTGTCTTTACCGACACTATTTCCCTCATCCCTGCCCTCGATGCCTTTTCTCTACCTACTCATATGCTCCTACCTTTGTGTTTGTTACCCTTGCCGCTAAAGCCTATGCCTCTGGACCCACTCTTTTCCATCTTTATTCAGAAGGAAAAAAAATATCTATGTACCTTACTGGAGTGACGGGAAGGCCTACCCTCAACATCGGGAAGGGGAAAGCGAGAACCGTCATTTTTTTCTCTGGTCTAATGAGGGCGCTTTCCACAATAGAATGAAAGGGGAAGGGGAATGGCAAGGCTGTATAAGCAGGCACAACGCGAGCAAAGAAGGAAGCAACATAGGTGGAAGCAACAAAGTACGAACCAATAATGTCAATTTTGACTCCATTTACAGGTATCACGAAGCACCGCATAATCCAATAAATGAATATGCATACTACATATATTCTAGATACAGATGTGATAAATTGTGAAGCAAAGAGAAATGCAGAGAGAAGAGAATAGAACAGTATATTGAGAATGTATGAAGAAGTACAGAAGAAGTACAGAACTTAGAACACTGTTACAATGTAAGATGGTTGAGCTATATATGCTCAAACAAGACAAAAATAGAAAGTACAACTATCCAGTATAGTTGGCAGTGTACGGTCATACT
>CBVK0103782254.1:0-12474 GCA_900067695.1 Picea abies
CTAGCCAAGCTTAATTAAACCCCCCCCCCCCAACCAACTTGTGTGAACTAAGTAAAAGGCCATCTTGTTTGTATCGTCGTGATGCATGTTGTTATCATGTTGCCACTTGTCCTTAGCCTTCATTTCAATCGTAAACAAGAGTCGAGATACAGACTTAGCGTGGATTGGAAAAATAAGTCCCCCCTCATTTTTTTAACAATTTACTGAAAGGGAGGGCACAAGCTAAATTAACTCAAGCATTAGCTCAATGGTTGAGTTCTCAGAGTACATGAAAGAATACCACTTCCCAAATCCCTCGTTCCACCTTATGAATTCAAATAGAAAGTTTTTGAATATTAGGTTCCTCGGGGAAAGATTTTTTTTTACCATATGACAAACAACAACCAAAGAATCCCCCATGACAAACAATTGATCGACCCCTTTGTTTTTCATGATCCAGACCCCTTTCCAAAGGGCTAATGCCTCTACTTAATTATTTGTAGTGTTGTTGATTCCCCAAACATAGGTACTTTCTTTTTTCCCTTCAAAACCAAATATCACTGCCCCTCACCCCTTACAACAATAAAATCTTTTTTTCCTTCAAAGCCAAATATCACTACCCCCCACCCTTTACACTAATAAAATCATAGCTCCGAGAGGCGCTCTACAACCCAGTATGGATGAGATGTTCATGTAACATAATACATTAAAATTATAATAAAACATTAAACTAATAAATAAATAAATAGGCATTGTCTAATTGTTCTACGTTTTTGTTTTTTTCGTCGGAATTTGACGACATAAATATGCATGAAATCAAACTTTTGTGTTGTTTAAATTGTATTTCTAAATCCAAAAATGGATTTAGCATGTTGAAAAAACCCGGGGCACTCAAATTATATAGAATTAACCACTCAAATATGCAAATCCAACAAATTCTCGCCGTATTTTAGGCAAAATTAAACGGAAAATATCTTCGGAAAAGGGTGAAAACTTAGAACAATTAAACTACGACATTTTGTTACATATTAATATATTTTATAATATTAATATATTAAAACATATATATTGGTTTGAATTTGTTATGTTTAGATTTGCCCTAGCTTAAGCTTCAATTAATACAATGTAGTGGTTATGGGTAGTAATATATTAATATATTAATATTTTTAATACTTTAATATTAATATATTAAATCAATATATATCCATCTTAACTCGTGATCTATCAAGGGCTAAGAGGGATCAAATCTCTCAAAGTGAAAACCTTTTTTAAAGAGCAAAACTTAAAAAAAGTTAAAAATTTATAACCTCTAAAACTTTGATCCCTCTTAACTCTTAATAAATCCAAGATTAAAAAAAATCTATATTAATATATCTTTAAATAACATTAATCGTTAATTTCAATCATAAAACAAGTTAATTTCAATCATAAAACAAATATTATTATAATTTAAAAATTAATATTTTTATTTCATTATAATTTTTTATATTTTTCCTATTTTAAAAAACACTTGTATACTCTCCTTCTCTTTCTTAAGAAGAAAACATGTTGACTCGAACATATTAACTCAAAATCTTAGACAAACTAAAACCAAAACTTAAAATTGCAAAAATCACCATTTACTATATAAAAACTCCACTTCACTTTCTTTTTAATCACGATAGATAACATACTGTTCAACTCCCACAATCTACATCATGACCAATTCCTTTTCTTTTTAAGGAAAGTTTTGTACGTAACATTAAATCTATATTTTAACTATAATATAAGCATTCTAGGAATTCGATCTCAATCTTTTTCTTTAAATATTCTAGGAATTTGATTTCCGTCTTTTTCTTTTTTATATTTTATTAATGTTTGATTTTTTTAAATACATATTTTACAATTTAATATAAAACAAATATTATCTTTTTTATAAGATACTAAATAGTAATTAAAAATGATATTTAGTTTGTATATGAGATTAAGATTAAATGTTATTAAAAAGTATATAATTCTATTGAAGGTAGTCTTAATGATAACCATGTAAGATATATATATTTTTAAATTCTATTTAAGCTAAAACTACTTTTTAATTTTGGAATAAGACCTAAAACTACTTTTAATTGACTAAGAACTTGTCTTTTTTGGATACAAAGAAATAGGTTAACCATCCAAGACCTAAAAACATTTCACAAGAGTGAAACTTTGCCCCCTTACGAATTACCAAGGGATTATTTTAGGTGGTGTAATTTTTCTTGAATAAAGGTGGCAAGTCAACCCACATTCACAAATAATAGCCAATAATAACTATCCTCGTTACCACTTAACAACTATGTGTTTCCTCCTTAGAGTTCACAATCCAGAGGGGGGTAAGGTATGTACACCTCCGTAGACTTTAGTAGTCAAATCATTGTGCGAAGGGGGTCCCTTGTCCCTAAAAATGTTAAGATTAAGGTAAATGTTACTAAAAAGATGTATTATCTTTTCTTTGATAAGATATTAAATTGCAATTAAAAATAATATTTAGTCTTGTATTTGAGATTAAGGTTAAATGTTACTAAAAAGTATATAATTCCATTGAAGTAGGAATTTTAGAAAATACTATTTAGGCTTTTTGGTTTTGAAGTAAGACCTAAAACTACTTCTAATTAACTAAAAACTCGTCTTCTTTGGACATAAATAAATAGGTTAATGATCCAAGACCTAGAGGCATTTGACAAGAGTGAAACTCTGCCCCCTTATGGACCACCGATGAATTATTTTAGGTGGTGTAATTTTCCTTGAATAACAATGACGAGTCAATCCACATTCACAAATAGTAGCCAATGATAACTATCCTCATTACCACTCAACAACAATGTGTTTCCTCCTTTGAGGTCACAGGTTCAAATCTAGAGGGGGTAGGGTATGTACACTTCCGTAGACTTTAGCAGTCAAATCGTTGCGCGAAGAGGGGCCCTTGTCCCACAAACAAGGTCGTTTCATACACCAAGCACGAAGGGGGGCCCTTGTCCCACAAACAAGGAGGTTTTATACACCAAGCGCAAAGGGGGGACCTTGTTCCACAAACAAGGAGTTTTCATACACCAATTTGGTGTTTGGCATGGCCGTGACCTTCAAATTAGATTCTTATTATTAAATTTTGTCAACTTCGAAAAAAATTATAAGTAAATATAACTCCTGTGGAAGTAGACTCAACAATAACCACATGAGACTAACGCTAAATGGAAGTCGCCTCAATGATGGGATTTATGCTCAATGATATTAAAAAGCAGATAACCCTAATGGAAGTAGCCTCAATGATAACCACATGAGTTACTAACACTAAATGCTAACCAGTGAAAGTAACATCAATGATGGGACTAATGCAAAATGTTATTAGAAAACACATGATCCCAATAGAAGTAGCCTTTTTTTTTGTTTGTTAGTTTGTCCATGACATGTGGGACTAACCTGTGATGAAAACAGTTGACTCGAACATATTAACTCAAAATCTTAGACAAACTAAAACCAAAACTTAAAATTGCAAAAATCACCATTTACTATATAAAAACTCCACTTCACTTTCTTTTTAATCACGATAGATAACATACTGTTCAACTCCCACAATCTACACCATGACCAATTCCTTTTCTTTTTAAGGAACGTTTTGTACGTAACATTAAATCTATATTTTAACTATAATATAAGCATTCTAGGAATTCGTTCTCAATCTTTTTCTTTAAATATTCTAGGAATTTGATTTTCGTCTTTTTCTTTTTCTTTTTTATATTTTATTAATGTTTGATTTTTTTAAATACATATTTTACAATTTAATATAAAACAAATATTATATTTTTTATAAGATACTAACTAGTGATAAAATGATATTTAGTTTTGTATATGAAATTAAGATTGAATGTTATTAAAAAGTATATAATTCTATTAAAGGTAGTCTTAATGATAACCATATAAGATATATATTTTTTTAAATTCTATTTAAGCTAAAACCATTTTTTAATTTTGGAATAAGACCTAAACTACTTTTAATTGACTAAGAACTTGTCTTTTTTGGATACAAAGAAATAGGTTAACCATCCAAGACCTAAAGGCATTTCACAAGAGTGAAACTTTGCCTCCTTACGAATCACCAAGGGATTATTTTAGGTGGTGTAATTTTCCTTGAATAAAGGTGGCGAGTCAACCCACATTCACAAATAATAGCCAATAATAACTATCCTCGTTACCACTTAACAACTATGTGTTTCCTCCTTAGAGTTCACAGGTTCAAATCCAGAGGGGGGTAAGGTATGTACATCTCCGTAGACTTTAGTAGTCAAATCGCTGTGGGAAGGGGGTCCCTTGTCCCTAAAAATGTTAAGATTAAGGTTAAATGTTACTAAAAAGATGTATTATCTTTTCTTTGATAAGATATTAAATTGTAATTAAAAATAATATTTAGTCTTGTATTTGAGATTAAGGTTAAATGTTACTAAAAAGTATATAATTCCATTGAAGTAGGAAATTTTGAAAATACTATTTAGCTTTTTTGGTTTTGAAGTAAGACCTAAAACTACTTCTAATTAACTAAAAACTTGTATTCTTTGGACATAAATAAATAGGTTAATGATCCAAGACATAGAGGGATTTGACAAGAGTGAAACTCTTCCCCCTTATGGACCATCGATGAATTATTTTAGGTGGTGTAATTTTCCTTGAATAACAATGACGAGTCAATCCACATTCACAAATAGTAGCCAATGATAACTATCCTCATTACCACTTAACAACAATGTGTTTCCTCCTTTGAGGTCACAGGTTCAAATCTAGAGGGGGGTAGGGTATGTACACTTCCGTAGACTTTAGCAGTCAAATCGTTGCGCGAAGAGGGGCCCTTGTCCCACAAACAAGGAGGTTTCATACACCAAGCGCGAAGGGGGGCCCTTGTCCCACAAACAAGGAGGTTTTATACACCAAGTGCAAAGGGGGGACCTTGTCCCACAAACAAGGAGTTTTCATACACCAATTTGGTGTTTGGCTTGGCTGTGACCTTCAAATTAGATTCTTATTATTAAATTTTGTCAACTTCGAAAAAAATTATAAGTAAATATAACTCATGTGGAAGTAGACTCAACAATAACCACATGAGACTAACGCTAAATGGAAGTCGCCTCAATCATGGGATTTATGCTCAATGCTATTAAAAAGCAGATAACCCTAATGGAAGTAGCCTCAATGATAACCACATGAGTTACTAACACTAAATGCTAACCAGTGAAAGTAACATCAATGATGGGACTAATGCAAAATGTTATTAGAAAACACATGATCCCAATAGAAGTAGCCTTTTTTTTTTGTTTGTTAGTTTGTCCATGACATGTGGGACTAACCTGTGGCTAAGAAACCGCGACTCAAGGGCATCTAAGCCGTCAAAATCACCGGGGATCGCACCCTGCCTGAGCCACACTAACCCTTAACATGGCTGGATTTTTTGTCCCCATAGGTTTCGAACCGGTGACTTTAACATCACAGAGTGCCTTAATAGTACACTCCCTCACAGACTGTCCTAAACCTCGGGGACGTAATAGAAGTAGCCTTAACGATAACCACATGGGATACTAGCTTTCTTATAAATACTATTTAGGTTAAAACTGCCTTTTGGTTTTGGGGTGAGACCAAAAACTCATTCTCATTTGTTAAGAACTCTTATGTAAGAAAATAGGTTAATGACCCAAGATCCAAAGACATTTGGTATGAGTGAAAGTTTGCCCCCTTATGGATCAACAATGAGAAGTAACATAGTTTTCCTTAAATAACAATGATGAGTTAACCCACATTCACAAATAGTAACCAATAATAACTATCCTCAATACCAATTAACAACTAAATTATCATAAATTTTACCACTTCAAAAAAATTGTTTATTTTACCACTTAAATTTCTTTTATAAATAAATATATTTCACTTACAAAAACATAAACATAGTGTTTATCACCAACATTTTACATTAAAAAAATTTGAAAATAATATCACCATCATTTTATAATTAAAAAATAATATTTTAATAAAAAAAGTGTGACATGAACGAATATAACCCAAGTCAATGTAAAAAACACGTGTCACACGATAATCCTCAAATCGCATAATTACTTTAATTTTTAAAACATTCTATGAGATAAATGTATCAGAATTAATAAATGTAAGATTTCATATAAAAAATAATATAATTTAACAATAATATATACATTTTTTCATAAAACTTTTAAATCCAACTATATATACCCTAATCTACATAGCATTTATTAATAGCATTTATTACTCTACTGTTAATTGGCCAAAAAATGATAGCGTAAAGCAATTTGATCAGGTTGAAAGGGTTGTATGGTAATGTGAAAAACATACCCCACTCGTTAAACATGATTGCGTGAGAACTTTTTCGTGATCCTCTCCACGGTGGACCTAACAACAATCCATAGCTCGTCAGCTCAGCTGGCTGTGGTGTTTGTTGGGTTCTTAATTGCCATCCATGAAATAATTCCTCTGGCCATTGCCTCAAATTCGACGCCCGTTTGATCAGGGTTCGAATCCACTAGATTCTTGAAAATCTTATGCGACGCCGGTCTGATCAGGGTTCGGATCCCCTAGATTCTTGAAAATCTTATGAAACGTGCTTTATCTGCCATGTTTTAAAGAATTACTAGCTCAAAAGGGACCTGAACTCGGAGCCATTTTCGATCTCAGGTTTTCTAGTATTTCAAACCATGGCGAGTGGTAAGCGCTCGGATTCCGGCGGCCGACGTAGCCAGATTACCAGCGCCTGCGACGAAGCGGAGGAAGCTCTCAAGTAAGCAGTTCTATTGAATTATGTGCATTTTACAAGATAACAAGCATGATATGTTTACTGATGGATTCTCATGGCTTTATTAAATATTCTCGATCCAAGTTGATTCCAGTTTGCCTCCTCCTGTCGGGAAAGTATGATTCAATTAACCAGGGCTTTAATTTTCCATTTGAAAAAAATTAGAAACAGTTCGTGCAGAGGAATAAGATTTTGAAAGGTTGGAAATCCCTTGCTGTTCTAAATCTTAAGATGCCGGTATCATTACGCCTTTATGTTTTCTTTCATTTTTATTTCCCAACCGTTGTAATATGATCTATAAAGACTAGATCATTTCGTGTAGAGGATTAAACTGTTAAATGTTTACAATTCTCTTCATATTTTATGGCTGTTGCTGTTCTAATTCTGAAGATTGCGGTATCATCAGGCCTTTAAAGTCTTCTTTATATTAATTTCCAAGACTTTGGAATATGATTTTATTGAAGTTTCCAAAGCCAACCATGGAAAGTCAACATTCTGTATTCCTTGGAAAATTTCACCTGAAATAGAATTTCTCAATGCAAATATCTCAACGTTGACTCTTAGTATAGTTTTGTGAGATATATTTCCTTTTATCTGAAAAAATCTTGTGAAGGAACTGCCATTCTGTTCATCTATTTCTAGAAATTTCATTTTACTTTTTGTTATTTTCTTAAATGAGCAAAATTTCTATGAAGAATACTCTTAACGATCTCTAACTTGTTAAACTTCTTCTAAAACAGAAATATTACAGCAGTTCACTCACAAACAGAACAACGAGAGAAAAAACAGGACAAACAAAGGAGAATTACACAACTTCCAAATTGTTCGGCAAAAGGCTTAACCTGTCTCATTACCTTATGTGATATTCATTCAAGAATTTCTGTACATTTGTTACATGCATTCAATTAGATTCAGCTATTAATTACTTGCTGCCAATGTTCTGGAATCCGTTACACGCTGTCAATACTTGGAAATCGGTAACACACTAAAATTAGCTTGCTGCCTTATGTCAAAATATCCCTGTGCTCATTCTATTTTATTTCAAACATTCCTCCTCGGATAAGAGTTCTGCTAATCTTAACTGTCCTTGATGATATAGAAACTTTTCCTTAGGCAATGCCCTGGTAAATATGTCTGCTACTACTTAGTGGGCATATAGCACACCTAGATATCTCCGTCATGGAGTTTCTCCTGGACAAAGTGATAATAACAAGCTATATGCTTTGTCTTTGCATGAAAAATTGGATTCCTTCACAAAGAGATACAACTTTGGTTATCAGACATAAAAAAAATGTCGGATCATCTTGTCCCATGCCTATGTCTTCCAGATTCTTTGCAGCCACTAAATCTCATGCTGCTTGGGATGCTGCAGCATATTCAGCTCCTGTGGAAGACGTAGCAATTACCACCTGCTTTTTGCTGAGCCATGCCACTGCTACTCTGCCAACATAAGTCAACAGCCACTTGTTGACCGGCTTGTGTCCTGGCAACCTCTCCAATTAGCATTTGCATATCATGAGCTGAAAATCTTCTTCAGTGTTCACTATACACAAGGCCTTGCATTCCTTTTAAATACCCAAGTATTCTTTTGGCTAACTTCCTGTTAGAGTTTGCTTACCTTGTTGCTCCGATGGTGTTCATCTTCAGCAGCAGAGGCACACCAGCAGCAGCGGCAGTTTGTATTCTGTTACAGCAGAGGAGGTGAAGCAGTGTTACAGGAGGACAGTAAAGGGGAGACTTAGAGGGTGCATGCATGCCTCCAGCATGCATGAGCCAGCCTCAGGTTTCTCCCAGTATATACTTCCTGTCGTAAAATTAGCAGTTTGAGTTCGGTTTAGAATTGGAGGGTGCTTTTCTAATTATAGAATAAGAGTTCTTTTCTATTTCTGAGTTGCTTTTCCAGTTTAGGAAAAGTGTTTCTTGAGTTTTAGATTAGGCTTAGATAAGGTGCCTCTTGCATGAGGAATTCTATCCTAGGAGGAGGGCACAGATATCTGGCCAGATCTCAAGGAGAGGCACTTGGCTTTATTGGCTGTCCTACTCCAGTTGAGGTGAATTATTCATAGGCAGCTATTTCATGCATGACTGGGCTCTGATCCCTAGGCAGTTTTAGGGTTTTGCTTTTCTATTTTGGGTGATAAATTTTGAGCTTGATTTCTTAGGCGGATTATTTCTTTGAATTTTTCAACACTTTGATTCCAGCTTAATACATTTCAACAATATAGAATCATAATTGAATAGCAATAATTATGTAGATACGTAAGCATGCACATCAACAACACATATACCCTGGGGAAACCCTGTACAGGGAGAAAAACCCCAGCAAACGATATTCCTTTATTGCATTAATAATGTAAGATCACTTACAAACATCCACCATGAAAACTCTGCTCTTAAAGAGCTTGCCAAATTGACTCTGACCTGACAGAGAACTAAGAGACCTTGCTGATATAGACGTATCCGAGTTGCTTTCAAAGACTGAGATGTATCAGCTCTGATATGGGTTGTTGAAGCTGCCTCTAATTGACTGATATGCGCCTCTGATATGCTGTCTCTAAAACACTGAGGTGCGCCTCTGATATGCTGCCTCTACAGCACTGTTATGCGCCTTTTATGCTGCCTCTATATGCTGTTATTACAGCACTGTTATGTGCCTTTTATGCTGCTTCTATATGCTGTTATTACAGCACTGTTATGCGCCTTTTATATACTGCCTCTATAGCTGATATGCGCCTCTATATGCTGTCTCTACATGCTGATATTACAGCACTGTTATGCACCTTTATATGCTGCCTGTACAGCTGATATGAGCCTGTAGATGCTGTCTCTACATTCACCCTTACCCTACATAACCATTGTGTGGAAGAGAGGGGTCAATCTCTGCTTATAAAGGAGTGAAGAGGAGAAGTAGATGGCTCGAATTAGGAACTTGTTTGCATGCTTTAACATAACTCAGATTCACACTTTAGTTCGAAAATAGAACTAGACTTGAGACTTCAGTTACAACTCACCCTTGACTTAGCATGCATGCGTACTAACTTAGCATGCACATGTCATGCATGCAACATGCAACTAGACATGCATGCAACATGCAACATGCGACAACTTGACAACAATGTCTTTGAGTTAGACATGCAACTTTGACTTCTACAACTCGACTCTTTACAAGGCAATTCAAATTTCTCTTCATGGTGGATAATGTTACATGTGCCAACGCACTAGATCAATACATTTATATCATTTGCAATATTAGGAATATCGTTTGTTTCTATCTCATAGGAATTTTATATTCAACCTAACTTTTGCTAGATGCCTTGACTTTTGCTCATGGCTCACAAGGCTTGATTAGGCTCACATAGGTTGTACATTCCCCCTGACTTTTGCACTAGTCTGTCCATGCTCACATAGGTTGTACATTCCCCTTGACTTTTGCACTAGATTGTCTATGCTCACAGAGGTTTTATGTTCCCCCTGACTTTTGCATCAGACTTACATAGCATCTTGTACGTCCTGACTTTTGGTTTGACTCACAGAGGTTGTACGTTCCCTCTGGCTTTTGTCAATACCTCACAAGACTGGTTGATTCTCCAAATCTCCCTGGCTAGCCTTAGGGTGGCCCATATGGCCTCTCATTGGATAATGACTGTTGATGCTGCCAAATTTAACACTGGGCACCCATGCGGATGGCATATTTTTTTGTATATTCCCTGCCTTCTTAGTCTATAAAAGACAGGAAGGGGTGTGAGTGATTCAGTCATTCAATTTTTGTGCTTGAGATAAGTGGTTTTTTGAGTTTTCCATAGCAAATTTCTTTTCCAGAATTAATTAGAAAGCAGTGGCACGTTTGACAGTCCATTTAGCTTTTGCTGTTCATACTTTTTCAATGTGATGTGTTTTAGTTTCTGAGTGTAGATCAGATTAGGTGGTTTTCAGAGTAGGATAAAGCTTTTCGTTTCTAGCTGTTAGGGTTTAATTTGAGTGTAGTAGATTGTTATCATGTGCTGAAAATTTTAACATGGTATTAGAGAAAGTTTCTGAAACCCATAGTTTTTAAACTCAGAACCAGACATCGACTCAGTCACCTATCAACTTAGACATTGACTCGGACTCGGATTGACTCGGACCTGTTATCGCACAAGTTGTAGGTTGGGCAAAGCTTGACCCAAACCACAATATGGCGACAACTAAGAGAACACCTACCCACTGTCACCTTAGATAGGTATTTCTGTCACTTTAGAGATGAAGTAATCACCTCAAGGGGGGAATCCTGGTGACCCTGGGGGAAATGAGATGGAAGATGAAGAGATGATGAAGTGTCCCCCTATAGGTCAATGATGGAAGGTAAGAGGGGCTTGAAAAAAGTCTCGTAGATGGTAGGAGATGTGCCACAGTATAGAAGATCTGCAAAGAAGTGATTGTACTTGCCCGAGACACAAGGAAAACAAAGATACAAGCCCAACAATGTGTTGGACAAGGAAGTTAAGCTTACTGTCCCTAATTGCAGCAATAAACAATAATATATATCAGCAACAAAGAGTAATAAGAGTTGCAAATAAAGTTGCTAAAAGTTTAGTTAAGATTGCAAGAGACAAGCTAGCAATGACGAGTTTATCTCAAGTATTGATGCATGAAACTTTAGCAACAAGATAAGGCTTTCATAAACAAGTTACTGCAGAGATAATTATCAGCCTTATGGCTGTAGCAAACAAGTTGTTACAGCAAAGAGATCAATCATCAAAACTTGCCAACAATCCACCCAAAAAATGCGATGAGATTAGTAGAGAATAGGGGAAAACTTTTAGCAACTTTTGACGGTTGGTTTGTGAATCATTAAGAGATTTATATTAGGGTTTCTGCAACCCTAATGGCTGTAGATTAAAAGTTATAACAGCTCCAAGAAGACTAAGAGAACCAAGACACCCTAGAGGGTTTGGCAACCTCAAGGCATCCACAAAAGAAGCCAACTTAAACAAGATTGATATCTCACCAAGACATGTTTACCAATGCTAAAAATCAGATTAGTGCCTTTATAACAGGGTGAATGGAGTCTTTAAAGCACAAGTTAGATCAACAAGATCCCTAGGGGTGTAAATCCTCTTACTCCCTAGTGTATGTCAATCAAACTAAGGTAAATCTAGTAGGGTATACACATTTGTATTTCTCTTAGCAACCCTTGTCCAAGAAATGACTTATAAACTTAACAAATGAGATGAAGCTTAATGGAGGGTGTATGCAATATACTCCTCCTAGGGTTTCAACCAATAATAAGTTATAACCAAGAACAAGCAAGAAATAACTAACCGATGTAAATTTTCCTTACCAATTCCAAGAAAGAGAGAGATCAAACCTTAGTTCACCAAGCATTTACCATTCAAGAGCAAGTAAAGAACCCCCCAAGAGGTGTGCACCATCTAGCCTTATCCAATCACCAAGAGATAACACCAAAGAGCATTTGCACAAGAGAGATACCAAAAATGCCCAGAAGGTCGCAAATTTCAGCCAAGTAGTCTTCTCATAATGGGAGAGCTATGATAAAAATGACAAGAGTTGATCTCTATTTATAAAAAATGTTCTAAACATTGTTTGTCCACTTCACTGTTGAAAAAGTCGGCATCGACAAAAAGTCGACGAGGGTCCAGAAAACATCGTTTCGGGAAAAGTCGGCAAAAAATCGG
>CBVK0103782259.1:0-15812 GCA_900067695.1 Picea abies
ACGCGCCCACACACACACATGCAAAGAATATAACACATACCCAACAAGTGGTTCTATAGCCACAGGTATTGGCAGCTACAAAAAGTGGCAGTTTCAGTAGCCGCAGTTTTTAGTAGATACATAAAGTGGTAGTTTCAATCAATACAGGTGGTTATTTAGATGCAAGCTTTGGTAGCTGCAAAAAGAGACAGTTTCAGTAGCCATGGATGATTTTATAGCTGCATAAAGTTGGCAGTTTGGTAGCCTCAATAGATTTGCATATTGGAATTGTTCTGGGTATTTCAATGAGTTTGTATTTTGATGTTTTTTTGTTTTTGTTTTGAGGACAATATTTTTCCTAGATTTGGTCAAAGTGTGTTTCCTAGAATGGCTGGTTTTTCCCTCAATTTTTCTAAATTTGATAAAGGTTACATAACATAAATTTGTGTCTCAGTTGGGTTGATGATTCATCTTTGATCCTTTGTGTTTTCGCTGGATATAAATTCAGTTAATAATTTTTCAATGTAAATTGTTCTGTGATAACATCTAGGGTGTTACTGTTATATCACTAGGAATCAATTATCAGTTCTAGGAATTAATCACATAGAGTTGCATGTGAAAATTGACATGGAATTAGAGCTTGGGATATGTAGAGAAGGGGATCATCTGTGAGACACATAACTACTAAAATTGGGTGCAGATTTCTTGTTCTTGTTTCGGGCGGGTCAAACATGACAACTTTAAGAGGTATCTACAATGAAAATTGCAACTGGAAACATGTTAGATGGTCTTGGGTTTGAGACATGGAGTAGAACGTTCAGATGAGGAGTTGTGGACTAGTGCATCTTGGGAGTGTGGCAGGTTGGGATTTTTGGTGGATTTGCAGAGAGCCTAGATTACAACAATATGTTGTGTGGTAGATTTCCAACCCTGTGGTTGGACTTCTAATGGATTTTCATGGTGAGTTGTGATGGTTGTAGCTTGGGTTCTTTGGCATAGACGAGATGGATTCATGTGTATGCCAGGTTGATGAGATAGAGTCTTCATTGGGTTGGAGAGTTGCACATTGTTGAGGTATGAAGATGTATGAGGAATTTTATCCAAGAGGACAAGGACACTTATAGAGACGTGTTGCAAAGTTATAGAGTAGACTAGACCAAGTGTCCAACCACAGGTTGGGAGTGTTTCAAACAAGGACACAATATTAGTTGTAGCATGTGTAGACACAGAGGGTTTTGGTGACTTGGATGATGGAATTGGGAAGAATTTCATTGAATGGTCTTGACTTGGGGAAGAGAGATGCTTTCCTTAGAGGATTAAATGGTTATTATATAGTGGGAGCCACCGAGACATGATAGGGGCACAAGAAGTGTTCATGATCTTCACAGTTTTTTAATCGAGTATGTACGAGGAGCTTGGTATGAGTACTAGGAATGTAGTACAGGGATTTGGAGTAGTGGTATTCCAGATGGAGTTAGAAGATGTGTTTCAAGTGGAAAATGTGTTATGTGTTCCAGGAGTGTGTTATCATCCTCATGGATTGAGGAGTATGGTTATGTAGTGTTGTTTCAGGATGAACAATTGTTATTGGATGATGATTTGGTAGGCATTCCCAATTCTTGGGAACATTTTGTGCATGGGATCTGTGCATGAGAGACATTGAGAAAGGTTTGATAGGATATGGAATCGTTTGGTGTCCAACGAGGATATGGATGGAAAATGAGGAGGCAACAAGTATCTTCACCAATGATGAGGCAGGTAGTTCCACCAGTGGTGAGGCAGGAAACCCCACCAATAATGCAGATTTAGAGGGAGCAGGTAGCTCCACCAGTGGTATAGACTCAAAGAGAGCCCGACTTCAGAGGAATTCAAGAGACTCAAAGGTAGATTGACTTCATACGGAGTCAGGAGGCTAAGATGGAGAGTTATTCATTCAGTGGGAGCCAACCTTCAGGGTCATATGTGAGAGAGGCATCTTCCATGACTAAAAGGCAGGTGCCATGAGTTGAGGAGGCTAGAGAGGAGGTTTAGAGGTAGGATGCTTCTATGATCTATGTTTCCTTCATTGAGGATCCATTTGTTTCAACATTTTTCACTACAGTGACATAGGTATTTGGAAATCAAGCATATTGGAGTGCAACTGTGGTAGTGGATCTAGTGCGGGAGATAGAGGTACTCCTAGGATCGAAGCCATAACTAATTCTAGGTGATTATGGAAGATGTAATGCCTCCCTCACTAAGAGAGAGTATTTATTCTTTTGTAGCATTGGGAGGCATTCCCACTTGTGGAGTGCAGTGAGAATACCTCCCTCGCTAAGAGGAAGTGTTTATTTTTGTAGCTTTGGGAAGGTATTCTCACATGGACCTAGGTGTTGGGCACACAGAAATCATCTTGGACACCACATTATACTCTTCGTTTGGAGAAAAATTCCATTGGAATGAAGTTGGGGCTTCATGGGTTTCATGATGGGATTTGTGGGTTTTTGTTGGGGCTTCACACACACTAGAAATCCTAATTTGATTTTGAATTGTGGAGGCACTTCTATCATGACCCCTAAGGATTGAATATAAAGGAGAGAGGTCATTGTGAAATTTCATATGGTGAAAAGTGTGAAGACATAATGGAGTCAACATAAGTGATTAAAAACTTATGCCAGGATACATGGTGATTTCAGTGAGTTGATTCTATAGCCACGACAGGTGATTCTTTTATCGATAGGTGATAATGTAGCCGAAATATGATTCTATAGTTGTAGGTGATTCTGTAGCCACATGTTTTGGTAGCTGGAAAAAGTTGACAATTCTATATTCGTGGTAGTTTTGTAGCTGTGGGTTTCAAGTTGACAATTCTATATTCGTGGTAGTTTTGTAGCTGTGGGTTTCAGTAGTTGCAGAAAGCCTACAATTCTATAGCCGCAGGTGGTTCTATAGCCGTAGGTTTTTGTAGCTACAAAAAGTGGCAGTTTTGGTAGCTACGGTTGGTTTTGTAGCCACAGGTTTTGATAGCTATATAAAGAGGCATCTTCGGTAACTATAGGTGTTTTTGTAGCCACAAGTTTTGGTAGCTACAAAAAGAAACAATTTCGATAGCTGCAGGTGATTCGATAGCTACAAAAAGTTGGCAATTCAGTAGCTGCAGTATATCTACAGATTGGAATTGTTCTGGGTGTTTTGGTGATTTTGTTTGTTTTGAGGAGGACAAGGTTGTCCCTAGATTCAGTCAAAGTGTGTTGACCGAGAAGGCCAATTGTTCCCTCATATTTTCTAAATTTGATAAAGGTTACAAAACAAAAATTTATGTCTCAGTTGTGTTGATGATTCATCTCTGATCCTTTGTGTTTCCTCTACATATAAATTAAGTCAATAAATTTCAATGTAAAATTGTTCAGTGATAACAACTAGGGTGTTACTGTTAGATTGCTAGGAATCAATTTTCAAATATAAAAATTAGTCACATAGAGTTGCATATGAAAATTGGCAGACTAGGCACATAAGTTTGTTTGGTGAACGAGAACACTTAAACAAGATAGTTGAACATATGACTGTTGCATGAATCATCACATAGATAACCACAAAATTATCATTGAAGAGAAACATAGAGAGTGTTTGCATAAGTGGTCGCAAAGAAGGGGCAATTCCGGGATGCAGTGAAGTGAATCACTTAGGTGCGTTGAATGACTTAGGGTCACCTAGAGTAGTTCCATAGCAGGTAGTCAGTTTAGCACATTTGACACCTTAATGTTGTACATTGTTTCTTGATAGCTAGGTGACTTGTTCATGGTGTCCTGATGCAAAAGCATTTCAAGGCACGAATATGCCAGGTGGGGAAGGTGGGTTCAACTGCTTGCATGCCAAGCTTGGGACTTAGATGAATTTTGGGAGTGGAAAGATGGACTCAACCTTGGACCATAGTGAACGATGGTTGAGGTGATTTCATGTGAAGATTCAATTGCTTGGAGGTGAAAAACAATATGGTTAGAACATGGTTGCAAATACTGATTTCATTGGAAAGTTATGGTTGGCTTGAGTTCTTGCATTTTCCAAGTGTTGCACTAAGTTATTTGAAGGGAATATGAATGACTTGGTGGTTCAATTGCATTATGTTTTCATAGTGAAAACCAAAAAAATTGAGGGTGACTCAAGTGATGAAGATTTAGAG
The DNA here is from genome assembly GCA_900067695.1 of Picea abies. NCBI lineage: Eukaryota > Viridiplantae > Streptophyta > Pinopsida > Pinales > Pinaceae > Picea > Picea abies. The sequence goes on from CBVK0103782259.1 coordinate 4,139, forward strand.
AAGTTTTGCAACAATTTTGGATGCCTTTGTTGGGTGAACGTGCAAAATATTTTGGGACAATCTTCCTAGATGAGCCTTGTGGTGGAGATGGATAGATTTGATGTAGAAGCCATGAATTTGGCTTGAGGGAGCTACCAAAATATTAATGAATCACGTTGGACATATCAATACATTAGAAGGCAATGATATTTGGGCATACAGAGTTGAGGGGATGGATGAATCACCCAGGTGTTTGGTGCCTTAGCCAAATGTTTTCTATTGAAAAAACAGTTTCAGAGTTTGAACATTTTTGTGGGTGTAAGGAAGTTTTGTTCCAAGTGACATATGGAGTTAGAAAGGAAGTCAACCAATAATCGTTAATGTTCAACCTAAATGGGAAGAGCACATACAAAATGACTTGGGTGATGTTTTCTCACCTTTGGTGGATGAGGAAGAGTGCACCTTGGTGAATTGAAAATGATTATGTGATGACTTGGAGATCCAATGGAGGTCATTGGTTGAAGTTGGCATAGTATTGGTGCAAGCATGCCTAAGGCATGGAATTTCTTTGAGGTGAATCATTCTACTTCTAGCACTTTGGACATTTTGTTAGACGTTTGAGGAGTGTATGCATGTTCACTACACTCATTGCAGATGATGGGTTGTGTTGAGGTGACATGACGAAAGGGGGTGATTTGGGGACTTTCCTTCGTTAGGAGGATTGTGAGGACAAACAAATTCAAGAATGAAAGAATCACTTTGACTTCTGTGTTTCTCTTACTTTGGGCATCATGGTTGAGGGTGAATCATAAACATTCCAAATCATAGAGGGGAAAACATAGCAGCATGGTCGGGTGACGAAATAGGAAGGAAAAGGTAGTCTAGATGCACTATTATTTGGACATATTGACTAACCGTTCCAAGAGGTTGACAATGGATTCAAGTTGACGTAGATGAATTTTATTTGGGGTGACTTCATAGTTCAACAAGGTAAAGGGGGACCTTGCCTTGGTATGATATTGTTGCACAAGTGGACATAACTATGAAAGGAAGTGATCAATTTGTGCATGAGGGTGTGCAAACTCAAGGAGTGTGATGGTTGAAGTGGCCATTCAAATATTTCATGACTTGGGAGAGAGCCATAACATGACAAGGGAGTCAAGAGTATAGACACACCAACAAGATCAAAGTGTAGCACTTAGACATTGTGGATCATATCCTTGAAAAATATCAAAAAGATGGCAGCAGTGATGAGGGAAGGATGGAATCTTTCCTTAGTCTTTGGAGTTGGACATGTGACGAATATGCGACAGAAAAGAATAAGTTTGGGCATGAGGACATGAATTCTTATGAGTTTGGCATGACGATTGGACTAGTTACCCAATCAGTCCAAGGCATGCGAGAATTCAATGAGCGGAGACATGGCATAGTTGGTTGAAGTATGAGTGCAATGGTAAGATCATGCGAGTTCACAACGTAGGAAATTTTTTGAAGTGAATTGCACAACATTCGTTGAGAAACAATGATATCCAAAGATGGGAAAATACACCATCAAAGTTGACGGATATTTCCAAGGATGAAAACAACCTGGAGTGGAGGAGGATGTAAGGGTATCCCACGACACCCACCAAGCATGTGTGCTCCTTGGGAGAATTCAACAATGGATGAATTAAGAGCACAAGGAAGGGAGTGATTGGTTGGGTGAACAAAGATGTTCGGGTGTGGGAAGGATCACCTTCGACACATGATGGTGATGTGTGGTGCCAAGGGGAAACACACCTTACTTTCCTTAGAACAATTGATCGAGACTTGGGTTGTGTTTGGGAAAGGGAAGGGAGACTTGGGAGCATTCCCAAGAAGTGGACCCATCTACCCTTTGCAACATGGATGCACCGAAGAGGTGGAATGACTTGACTGACACACTCATGAAGAGTCATGATGATTAGCACGAATAACACATAAGAAAAGGGGTATGCACCCAAGGATGGAGTTTCGATCCAAGAAATGAATGATTGATAAGCGCACAAGGCTAGGATGGGCATCCTATGCCCACAAAGTAGAATGAAAAATGGTTGAGGTGAAGATTTTTGAATGGGCGCGATGCACCAAAGAGACATGATGCTTCACACAAGTGACCCTTGGAGTCCATATAAAATGAATGGGAAAACAAACAAAATAGACATGAAGTTTGGAAAGAACTTGGATACAAGAGAGATATGTGATTCAGAAGAAAACAAAGAGAAGGATCTCCCTTAAGGAGCCAAGTCACTCCTCTTTTGGAGGGATTGTATTGCCTTGAGGAGGATAGTTCGACGAATAGAATTGGGAGAAATTGTCTTTGGTAGATTTTGTCTAAGTATGGAAACAGAGGTCTATGGAGGCATGTGTGGGAGATAAAACTGAAATTTGTGAAGTATGTGGAAAGGAAAAGATAGACTTTGTGGAAATGAAGAGACATCAAGACTGTGGATGGAGACATGTCTGAGGTGCATCGTAGGTGGAAACAAAGATGGTTACAATAGAGAGTCTTGGTGGGATGAATATGTTCCTGAGTGCCTTGGTGAGATGAGGCGATTCGTTTGACTCTTCCATGTTGTAAATCGAGTCGGTAGTGCTCATGTTGTAACTTTTCTTCTATAACAAATACTTAGCTAGGTGTTAGGCATGGTTTGTTTTTCCTACACTATATATATGTTTCTATTTTCTATTTTAGTTGTTCCGTTGTTCTCTTGGTTTATGGATGAATGATTAAAAATGACTAAGTGTTAAAGTAGTTAACAAATGTCTAAGTAAGAAAGAGTTTCACTAGAGTAGGAGTGTGACTAGCCGGTAGCCTAGAAATGACTATGGGTATGATCTAGGTGAAGAGGTGTAGTCTGGACAAAGTTTTCTTGGTGTTCCAAGAAACCAAGTAAGAATCATCGCGATGATGCATGCTCTCAGGAGATGAACGATCACAAAATTCATTCAGATGTCCTATGGGGACATGGCAATAAGTATTTAGAATTATATTTAGGGTCAAGAAGACAAAGTAGTAATAATTAAATGAAATTTAAATATGCAATAAATACATGTGGCATTATCACGACTTAAAAAAAAACATGCAGTCTTGTAAATAATGTGAGTGCACTACAATTTCATATCGATAAGTACTTAGAAATGGTAGAACATATTGGATGGAATATCCCTTTCTAGTGTGATTGCAAAGCAATTTCATATTAGTTGTCATAAGTGTTAGACCATACTACATAGAATATTCATTGGTGACCCATTGCACTACCATTGTAGGAAGAGGAAGAAAGGATACCTTGAGACAAATTAAAATTTTATAATTATATTTTTTATAAATAAAATATAAAAAATATTATAGGCATATCACATTGATACCATTTTTTAAAGGAAGTTGGGTAGCATGTATCAAAATTTCTAGTTTAGTTGTCCAAAATATATCCAAAAGAAATTGTTGCAAAAACCCCTCCACTTGTAGTGTTTGGTTTGTTGAAGATTACTCTAGGCCTACAAATATTGTAGTGGTTAGTGATCAATGTGGATAATAGTTTTCTTTCCCATTAGATAAGTTCTTCCACTTCTTAACAATTTGAACCAACACATATATTTCCTTATCATATGTAGGGTAGTTCAGGACTCCCCAATGAAACTTTTCATAATGATAACATACTGGATTACCTCCTTGCATCAAGACTACTCCCATAACATATCCACTTCCCTATATCTCCAATTCAAAAGGATCCTACAAGTTAAGCAATTAAAGAACCGGTGCTTGATCAATCTTCTATTTAAGCTCATCGAAATCTTTTTTGTTGATTCTCTCCCCACTGAAAACTCTTACCATTGGTTTTTATAGCATGAGATGGTGCAAATATTGTTGAAAGGGATGTTATGAACTTTCTTAAGTATTGCACTACCCCCAAAAAATCTCATAAATTCAATTAAATTAGTAGGAATTGGCCACTTAAGGATGGCCTCCATATTCACATGACTTATATTGAGTTCCCCTCCACCAATCAAGTACCCAAAATACACCAATGCCTATCAAAAAATCTCACATTTCTTAAGGTTAACCAATAGTTGATGCTTTTTCAGAGTCTCTAACACCCACATGAGATGTGATATGATCTCTTCAAAAGTAGAGATATAAACCAATATTCCATCAGAATACACTATTACAAATGAATATAAATAGGGATACAATACATCATTCATCAATCACATAAATGTAGTTGGTCCATTACATAAACCAAAATGAATGATGAACCATTCATACAAACCTTCCTTTTATTGAAGGTGGCATTCAAGGTTCCTTCTTATTTAACGCATACCTGGTGGGATCCTAATTTCAGATCCAACTTGGTGTAGTACTTAGCATGTTGCAACTAATGAAACAAATCATTGATCCTGAGTAGAAGGTACCAATTCTTGAGTGTGATATTTTTCAAAGCTCTGTAGTCAATACACATTATCCAAGTCTCATCCTTCTTGGTTACTATGATGATACGTGACCCATAAGGTGAGATGCTTGGATGAATTTATCCCTGCTCTACCACCTAATGCAACTACTTATTCACTTTGTCTAGTTCCAAAACAAATTGTCTATAACCCAATATTCAATAATGAGGAGTGAGGAAACAATTGTATCTCACATTCCACTTCCCTCTTAGGTGGAAACCCTTTAGGATATTGGAAAACACATTTTAATTCCTAAGACAACTCCTCTGGATGATTTTTTTTTCTTTGGTACATCCCTCAAGGGACTCCTTTACGCTTTTTGATTCCTCCCCTGGTTGTTTCTCTCTTAAGAAAAGTGATACAACATTTATACTATAACTGATCAACATTTTAGCTTGGTTAGAACATACCAGAGAGATCTTGGATTTACCTTTATGTGTGTTTATGATAAAATACTTCCCATCCTTGATCAATTGGTATTGTTTTTGTCTCTTCATGAAGATCGCATTTCCAATGTACATGTAGGATATTCCAAATACTACAGTACACATGTCAAGGAGTATTGTGTCTATATCCACTTCATCAATAAAATATACACTAATATAAAATTTTATCTTACACTATTTAGTGACCTTGATCTCTACATTTGTATTTACCCATCCTAATGGATATGGGCTCAGATTATCATGGAATTCCAACCCAATATTGTTGAACACATCATATGGTATGAGGTTGGCTAGTATGAATTGGAATTGAATAGAGCATACACCTTGGTATTTTTGACTTAGATCTTAATATGGAAGACATGTGTCTTCTCCTTCTCTTTCTTGTGATGAAAGATACTCAGATTCACCTCCTTATGCACTAAAGTGTAGACAATATTCTCATCCACATCTAAGTTTTTGTGTACCTAGTTTCTTGAATCCATGCTTAGTAGGCTATTCATCTTGGAATCCTTCTTATGGTTCTTTGGATTCAACTATGAATGTATCTTCTAACACTTTTCTTCAATGTTACAATCAATATTACAATGGTTGCAAAGGTTGTTTGGATCCTTGCACTGACATGTAGTGTCTATTGTTTTATTGTCTTTTCCTTTCCACTTCTTCTTCCCCTCCTTGGAAGCATCTTGATGGTTTTTTTGCTTATAACCATTTGGATTTCATTTCATGTGGCCTATGTTATCGATGTATTGTGCTTTCACACATGCCTCATCAATGGTCCTAGGTTTGAAAAACATCAATTTTTTCCATAGATGGATATGTATATGCCCCATATACTTGATGAGTATGTCTGGGTTCTGGGATATATACCCAACATACAATGCCATTTTCTTGAACTCAATGGTGTACTCATGCACACTCTACCCTTGCCTTGTTTGAAGTGGTGCCAATGGAGCCACTAGTACTCTACATACCCAATAAGGTAGAATTGGGACTTCGTAAGGATTTTAAATACCTCTCACTTAGTTATTGGTGGATCACCCTATGGCCTAAGTGTCTTCATGTGGCTTTTCCACTAGATTAATTCATGGCCTTACCATGGCTTTTCCACTAGATTAATCTAGTACCATGGCTAAGGTTCTATAAATTCCTTCTTAAGTTAATTCCTATATCATGCAAATTCCCTCTAAATCCCTAAAGAATAATTATCTAATACCAATATGATATGTAAACTTCCATGGATATTCATCTGGAACAATTTTTCAGAATATGTCTTGCAATATTATGAAATCTTATATTATGTAGGTTATTTTCTTATATCTCAAATTTATTATTACTATATTAATACTCAAATTTATGAAAATAATTGAAATATGAAAATGAAATAACAAGAAATTACACACAACATCCACACAAATGAAATAAATATGCATCATGGGAAACATGAAAATTTAGAAAACCCAACCAAAAGGTGTGACATATGCTCTGCTCTCTTTTTTTTAGTTATGAAAATGAAATTACAAAGAAAGGGGCACTCACTATGGGGTTACCTTTGACACTGTGGCATGAATGGTTGCTGAAAAATAGTCTTCCTCCTTTGTTATGCTCTCAAATCCTAGTCCTATATTCTCTACTATTACATGCCAAAATGTCACACTTAAGTGTTGCACACAAGTGTCGCAAACTGACATATGCACCTTGTTAAGTGTCGCATGCATTGTTGCATGTGTCATATGCACCTTACCTAGTGTCGCATTCATTTTTATAAGTGTTGCAACCCCTTGACACCATGAAAATAGTTGTCACAATTCCTAAGTCATGTTGGAAGAAGAAGCCCTCTCATATGACAGTAGAAAAAACATATTTTTCTTTGAAAATTTGACCAAATTTGGGAATTTATGTAGGGTGGCGCCACCCTACACATATTGGGGGTGTGCCACTGCATATATTGACACCCCCTTTCCATGTTAGAGTAGTGCCAATTTATAGGATGGCACTCTGCATTCACCTCTTGGGGAGTTCTAGTCCAGTTAGAGGGAATCATGGGATCCTCCACCTCTTTCTAAGGGCCATATCTCTTGGGACGAGGTTGGTTGTGTTCTACCCCTATGCCATGGATTCATCTTAGGATAAAATGCCAAACTTAAGGATCCATATCCTCAACCATATCCCTCATTAGCTGATTGTGGTTAAGCCTCTCAAGCCTATATATTGAAGGTATTTCCAAGGTGAAGGAGGGAACAATAGAGGCATCAAACCTTTGATTCTGGAGGGAACATCAACGTTATTATTTCAAGATTCATGCAAGGGATGGATGAGGAGATATTGGGGAATATTGTTGCATCGTTAATCATACTTTGTAATTTCCTTCTTTGGATTTCCAATTAATGATAACTTGGATTATTCCCTTCAAGTTCATGTGTTCTACATTTGCTTGTCTATTGTCGTTTCAATATTCATAGATATATATAATTATGTAATCATCTAGAGTAGGAGGAGGAGTTCCTTTGATAGTATTTGTAGGACTTCAATTGCATTGAGGATCTTGGAGATAAATCCCAAGGATTGGATCAACGAGGATGAACATCACAACAAGGTACACCACATCATTCTTCTTCTCTCTTGCTTGATTGATTGAGTTAGATCTATAGGGACGTTAACAACCATTTTCTTACTTTTGTATTTGGACCAAATATAGCGGTCTTGGTTCAAAGGGGAGCTTATCCTGTCCACAGGATAAGATTTCTCACAAGATCTGCTCAACTATGGAACAAGTACAATACTAAAAGAATGGAAGCCCCTCTCTTCCTAGTGACCCTATATTTAATATAGCCTAATAGTCATATAGTTGGGTTAGGGTTTTTTGATGCCTCAACCCTCAATTAGTGTTAGGTTTTGGACCTTCTAGAAGCTTCTTGAAAGTACAGATCTGAATATCCCCACATGTGTGAGTAATGGGGCCTAACATGGCATCCATTTAGTAACATGGTGGTTAACAAGGTTGGTCAACTTGCAAGAGACATAACTTCTTCATATGAACTTTGATAGAGGTGATTTTGCATCGTTGGAAAACTCTTGGCGTATAGAACAACATTGAGGGGTTGAGAACTATGCTCACAAAGTTTTAACCCCCAAAAGTGTTGCTTGATGCCTCAAAATGGCTATGGAAGCTTCTAGACCCCAAATCTCCAAGCTAGGACTTACCACTAAAATGGACCCTGCAAGCCAATTCCCCCATTTTTTTTACCCATAAAATATAAAGATAGATAACAAATTATGTTATGATCCATTATGAATCACTAAATGACTCACCAAAACTATAAATATTTATCCACTTTTAGATACTAATATGTTTTTTAAAACTCATATTGACTCTATTGCCAAATCAATTTCTAAAATTATCAACAACTTGATTAATTATCATAAAAATACAATTTCAAATCAAATTCTAAAATTATCAACAACTTGTTTAATTATCATAAAAATACAATTTGAATATTAAAATCTATAAATATTCTTAAAAAATAATTATTTTTTAATTATTTTACCTATCAAAAATAATAGTTAACCCATTTTAAACATAAGTTTAGATTTACATTCACTCACACACATTTACAATTTTTTATTATTGTTATCACTGAAATTTCGTTCGCAAATGGTTATAGGAATCTAGCATCTTCAAACAACAATTAGTTTACCCATGAACCAAAATTACCTAAAAAGCGTTTCTAAAAGGTCCAAAACTATCCAACCATTTATAAAATTAGGATGCGCTATGACTATACAGGGCGCGTGCACACATGCGTCATCAAGAAACGTAGGAAAAGCGCACATGCGTACGATGCGCGACTGTGAACGCTAAAAGCCGCGCACACCTGAGAACGACGCATTTATGATGTTGGTCGGCCTCCCACCCACTTATGGTTCAGCTTCCAAGTCGATTTGACATCCAAATCTAGGTTGGATCGGGCTGGGTGGCTAGTCAAAGACCTAAAGGTGCCCTAAACAACCCCTTTTCACACTAAAAGCTAGTTGCACAATACCTCAATGTGGTGCTATAAAACAAGTCCATGGGTGCACTACATTTTCAAGGAATTCATTTGCAAGGTTATGCTGCTGCTATTTGTTTCTTGTTCTTATGTCCTTATGCACAATAGTTTAATTGTTTTTTTCCTTCCTAGTTTAATTCTTAGCTTAGTCTTTTATCTTTATTCTTCTAACCCTTTCCTTCACTGTTGTCTTGCTTAGCTAACCCAAGTAAGCTTGTAAGCACCTATGTTTTTCTCATTCAAGTGACATTGTACCTAGAAAAAAAATGAACTTAAAACATTATAAATTTCTTTATTGATAATACATAAAATTACATACCAAAATAAAAATTCAACCCAAAGACTTAAGTTGAAATTTACATAAAATACATGAACATGCCAACAAATTTGGCAACGTATGCTAACGTGCTTGTGCCAAAGTTTTTCCTCAAATTTAAAAAAAAAATTCTCGAGTTACATTGATTTGTATTAAGGTGACTATGATGTTTAATGTACACAAAATTATAAACACTAAAAGTTCAAACTTATAAAACAATTGGGAATTTATGAAAATTAATTGTGTTATTAAATATATACATTTATAATTGAGATATAAATATAATGTTTTAAATTTTTTTTTTAATGAATTATTAAAATTGAAAAACACCTTATCATAATATTAATAAGGATTGGTACATTAGGAAATCTCAAACAAATCTCATATGTTTGAGGAGAATTGAAAGATGCATAGGTGATTACATTATTTAAGAACTTTTATAGAGTATTTAACAAATGTGTTTGGTTATAGAAATAGTTGGGGTTTTCATAATAGTGTCAAGTGATTATTGATATTCTTGGTTATAGGTGTGCATACAAAATGCAAAAGCATATGCCAATGGGTGGATAATTGACATTCTTCATTATAGATGTGCATATAGAATGTTGAAAGCTATGCGTATGAGTCCAGTGAAGTGTACTTGCATAGGCCATTAATATGTGTGAACCTACCAAAATGTGTATACACATGTTGGAAAAAGGCATATGCAACTAGAGATTGATGTGCTAAATGCTATAATATTTACCAAGTTGAATAAGGATGTGTCCCACACCCCTACAAAATCTATGCTCTATGATGTCATAACCCATGGACATACCAAGATGTGTGTACACATATTAAAAGAAAGCAGAAAGCATATGCAACTAGAATTTGATGTGCTAAATGTTATATAAAATTTACCAAGTTGAATTAGGATGTTTTCCTTACATCCTTACACAATCTATGCTCCTCAAACCTACCCATCGATGATGTCATAATCCATGGACCTTGTGAGAGGCATACCAATCCCATTTGTGAGCTAATACACATCAATACATACTTTCACACCTAAACGTGCACTCATATCATGCACTATGATCCAATTTATTTTTATTTTCTATAAAACCTAAAAACAATACACATCAATACATACTTTCACACCTAAAACTGCACTTATATCATGCACTATGATCCAATTTATTTTTATCATGATAAAACCTAAAAACAAACATTATGATCATGTGATTCGATCTATTCTCAAGTGACAAAACCTCCGGTCCAATTTGGCATTGAGTTGCAAGAAACTTTTAGGTGTAAGCATTATGGTCCAATTTATCCTCATGTTGTGAAAAACTCGAGGTTGTGCAAAGCCAATGGGGTGTAATGCTTTTCACACCGAAAGGACAAACTTGACCACATTCGCAATTAGAGAGATAAAGTTAGGACAAATTGGAGTGTAATGTTTTTCACACTCTAAAGTCAAACTCTACCACATCTATACTAGAGAAGTAAGGTTATGGATATGTATATCCCAAATATAAAATGACCATGATGACGGTGGATATTTAAGTGGTTATTGTCATGATTGTGAAATTTCTATAGTTTTATAAGTATTTTATGAAAAAAATCACAAGTAGTTCATGCTCTAAACCTTCTATAGTCAAGAAAGTGACCCACCTATCTTCTTAGGCTATGTGTTGCTTTTCTAGAAGGACATTGGACCTTATGTAGTCAAGAAAGTGACTCATGTATCTTCTTAATCTCATTGATCACCATTTAAGAGGCTAAGAAATTCGTTTTTGTTAAGTATGAATCCCGAGGTGGTGCCCCTCAATGCATGCTAGGTCAACATTAAAGGGAGAATTACTCGAATAAGAGTGTGGGGCCATTAGAAACTTTCATACTTCATTTTGTATGGTCACAATCTAGGGATTTGATGTGAGGGGAGATCAAATCTAAAAGACAAAGTTCGATTGAATAATATATGATTGATTGTGGGGATATGATGTCATGGGAGATCAAATCTAAAAGAGAAAGTTCGATTGAATAATATCTGATTGATTGTTGTAGTCAGCAGTGATTCTCTTGTGAACAATAATCCGATAGGGGTATGTAAGTCCTATAACAATAATTTTGTAAGTATTTTGTAAGTATTATAATAATTAACCTTATTAGAATTTAGAATTTTGTAAGTAATGTAATAATTTGTTTTTAAACTGAGTTGTTGTATGTGGAGAGAATGCCAATTTTTTTTTTTAAATTAGTTTTTTAAGTGATATATTTTTAAGATTTTTTTAAACATTTTTTTCATTTCGAGAATATAATATTTTTTTTTTTGTTTGTTAATTTGTGCAGGACCTGCGATTAACCTGTGGCTTGAGAAACCGCGATTCAGGGGCATCTAAGCCATCAAAATCACTCGGGGATCGCACCCGGCCTGA
>CBVK0103782288.1:0-14024 GCA_900067695.1 Picea abies
TGACATATGAAGGATTAGTAAGATTCGCCAAGGTTTCTACATTTTAAAACAAATTTCCATCCTTAAAATCATCCCTAACAAAAATGGCATTTAACATTATCCCTTTTGCATATGCTCTTTAAGTGTGTAAAAGAGGACAAGTAATGGATAATGAAAATTTTTTAATTGAATACATAAAAATGATGCGGAAGATGGAAATGGAAAATGATTTTTTTTAATAAATAAATATTAAATAGCTATGTATTTTGAGAAATGAGAAATATGAATAATTTAAATAATAATAATAATAATAAATAAAAAGAAATAAGAGATTTAAATTTTGAAATTGATTTTTTTCAATTTCATTTGTCTAAAGTTATGTTATTAAATTTTTTCAATAAAATAAAATAAAGTAAGGAGATTTGAACCTTGAAAATGATCAAGGTCACCTTCATTAACTTAGAGAAAAACATATAAATTAGATGAATTTTAAAGTTTTTAAGTACAAATAATAAGTCTAAGAAAGGGAAATGAGATCCAAGAGGAAGGGAAATGAGATCCAAGAGGATTTGAATCTTCAAATTTATTTTAGTGGTCCATATTTTTTCATGTTTATTCGGCAAAAATAAATAAAATTGTATGAATTTAAGTTTTAAAAAAAATACATAATAAGAATTATTGGGCAAAAACATATAAAATTACATAAATTTTAAAGTTTTTAAGTGCACATAATAAATTAAAGAAAGGAAAATGAGATCCAAGAGGATTTGAACTTTCAAAATTATTTTACTCGCGCATTAGCCCATATTCTTTCATGTTTATTTGGTAAAAACAAATAAAATTGTATGAATTTAAGGTTTTTAAAAATACATAATAAGATTAAGGGAAGAAAATGAGAGCCAAAAATATTTGAATCTCGGTGACACATCTTAAATTTTTAAGTCATTTTTCACAAACCATTATCTCATTTGCATTTTTATTGAAACAAGTTAATGGAAATATAATTTTGAGGTAAAGTAGTTAACTAGGTTAACTTAATCTGGTTCAAATATGAAATGGATAACTACACTGTAGATAATATATCTAATCTCCATATTATGTATCATATACATTGTCTCAATCTTATTATAATCAAATTTTTCGTGGATATTTGAAAAGTGATAGAAGTAGTGGGTTTGGCTTATCCTAAGTAGTGAGATAATGGGGTTTCCAATCTTTTAAGGATAACTTTGTCAATTGAGCCTTTCCTCATTCTTGAATGTTTCTTTCCTCTTTTTTCAGATTACATTGGTAGCAATTGTTCACACTATTATCACAGGATTTGTACGTGTGCAAATCCCTCCACAAGGTCCCCAAATCTTGCATAACTATGGAAGAACCTACCACTATCACCTAAGTAGGGACTTCCCTCGTTTTAATGATGGAGGAGGTCCACCACAAGGGAGACTTCCCTAGTGACCTCAAGGGATCAAATAGTAAGTTTAATAGCCAAGCCTACCACCCCCTATATTGATCACCAGATGATTGGTATAGGTCAAGGGAAAGAAGAGGTGTGAAGATGATTTGATACCTTCCTAGAACAAGAACACTTTGCAACATATATGTAACAATTTCCAAGTCAAAGTATGCAATAAATACCTCTTTTAGACACTATACAAGTTAGATTGATATGGTTGTTGCAAATTGCAGCAGTAAACTAGTCTTATAACAACAATAAGCAATTTGTAACAACAACAATAATAAATGCTCAGAAACACCACACTTGACCATGAAATTTAAGCATATATCCAATATAACATTATCCAATTGTTGAAGGTAATTTCTTAGCGAGTTAAGCCACCAATAGATAAGTGTATGCAACATGTAATTTAGATGGTTGTAGCAAACCTTTTACAACAACAACAAGTTATTTGTGAGTTTGTAAAAGTTGGTGTTAGTATAGTTAGTAGAAATCTTGAGAGAGTTGAGAGAGTGAGTTCATCAATTAATTCACCATGAGAATGTTTTAAGACTAGTGCCTTTAAGGGTTATGGAGTCTTTTCAAATGCAACCAAGCGTGAAGGTTGATCTACTTGAAACCAAGAGGTAGGATCTAGACCCTAAGGTGCAAGTGCATTTGGGCCTTAGGTCTTAAATCTTGAGGAGAAGACTTCTAGGGTGCAAGCACATTTCGGACCTAGAAGTTGTTCCTCCCTTCTTGTAGCTTCAACTAGATCAAAGATAAAATGTCTAGGGCTAAAATCCTAAAGTGCTAGCACTTTAGGGCTTTAGGGTTCTAACCCTAGCAACGGAAATAAGAAAATATTAGACAAATATAACATTGTGAGAGGAATAAGCACTTATGTTCCTCTCTTAGGGTTTCACCAAAGAATACTTCTTGCAATAAAATAACAATTTCACCTTAAACATTAATAACATGAACAATAATTGTAGAAATTTACTTACTTCTTCCAAGAAACCAAGAGAAAGTAACCCTAATTGCAGAAATATCCATCCAAAATCAACAAATCTATTCACAAGAGACCATTTCAAGCCAAGTGCATGAGAGAGAAGAGCTAATAACCCATAAAGGGAGAAAATTTCAGATGTGTTACCCACAAATAGTGAGTGAAAGATCATGATAAAATGAAAGTGAGGGTACCCTTCTTATATGAGGCTACCCTAACACATGTGTCCACATAAAACGTCAACAACAAATTAGAAGTGGGGTCGACCCCTCATTTAACCCTTTACAAAATGCTAAAGAGAAAAAATAAATGAAAATGGCCCACATCTTTGAGATGTCAAGCCTCCAAAGGCTAAGGTAGGGCCTCCAAACTCCATGTGGCATCCTCTAAGGTGAAGTAATTTCAAGTGAGGTGTCTCTTCACAAAAGGTCATGCCAAATCATCTCTCGTACCCATCCATCCATCAAACCCTAACAATGTCCAACCCCAGAAGGTGATGTTAAGGGCCTATAGGTGTTGCATCCAAGGAGAGGAGGGTTGCATCTCATCTTTGAATAATTCCTGAGTCATTATTACTGCAATGTCCTCCATCCTATGTGTAAACATTCCCTGGGGTACTATTCCTAGCCTGGGATTCCAACTCATATGTGTTCCATCGTGATTGGATCTGCTCAAACCAAGCCCATTTGTCCATTGTCCAAGTTTATGAGTATGTGAGAGCCAATATTTGAGGGTGGTGAGTCACTGGATGACCCACTGCTCTCCATCACGCGTGCCAAGGTCTTGCAAATAGGGCACAATTTCCTAGGGACAAGCCTAGTACGTCCCTCAAAGAACCATATCAAGGACATTCAAAACAAATCAAAGTATAAAACATGGTTAGTCAAAGTTCATAAGAAACATTAGTCCTTAAAACATGCAAAGTAAGCCGCAACTTGAGATATAAACCACGTAAGACAATTCACCATATTATCCCTTTCAAGCATCACACCAGCCCAGGACCCCATGTGAGTTACCAAGTTTAAGTTTCAAGCATCACACCAGCCCAGGACCCCATGTGAGTTACCAAGTTTAAGTATGGGAGGGCCTTCATCCAACCCTATTAGGTGTGCCACCTAGACATCTTTCATTTTCTTTAATCATTTTCAAAAGAGCATCTTAATTTTCCACTACAAATTTATGAAAATTTTGATTTTTCAATAGGAGTCATTATCCACCATCTAGATACCATCTACATCTACATACCATCTACTTCCAATGGTATGGTTCTCCAAATATATTGACTTTAATCCTTTGAAATGAGTAAAGTCTTCATTCAACCATTTAATCCTTGAAATGAGTAAATCCTTCATTCAACCATTTATTGAAGTCATCCATTAGGTTGAGAGTGGTCTTGATATGTTATTGAGTTTGTAATATATATATTATAAACTCAATATGTTATATGATTGGAATGTTTGTTGTTTTCTTTGATTATAATTTAGTATAAATTAAATATGTTAATTATTTTTAAGTAAGATGTAATTTTTATAGATGTTATTATGTATGTATGTGATAATATTTTAAAAAATTACAGTGGTATAGATTTATTTTCAACTAAGTTGTTGTTGATGATGATGATTAACATCCACTAAGATTGAATTGGTCTATCAGATCTTAAGAGGGTAAGGGGTTACTTGCAATTATTTAGAATTTTGTTTCTATGCTTGAAAAACATTAAGAGAAGTTTTCCAAGATCACCATAGTTTTGTTGAGTTAAAAGGTTAGGAAGGTTCTCCTGGGGTGGAACAGACATGTGGGGAATGAGGGTCTGTGGGCAATGAGTGTGGGAGATTCCTGGGAGAACTTTCTTCCTGGTGGGAAGAAATATTATGTAAGTGAAAAAGTATGTTTATGTAAAAGAAAGGAGTAATATGCACTTTGAAAAGCATAATGTAACAATGCATGTTAAAAATAGGAATGAGACCAGTTCATGATGATGATTAACATCCACTAAGATCGAATTGGTTTATTCGACCTTAAGAGGGTAAGTGATTACTTGCGATTCTCTAAACATTTTTCGTGCTTCATTTGTTTGGACTAGTTTGATATATTGGATTTTATTATTTGAAGGTATTTTGTTTACAAAATGATCTGATTTATAGTGTGTATGATGATGAAACTCATTAACTTTAATTGACATAATGATAAATTTTGAATGGACTTTATTTAAATGTTTATATCATAATATGGATGGATAAAATGTATATCAATATGTTGTAATTGACATTATCAATTCATATGGTTATGTTACATTGAAATGAAAGAATACATATTTTGTAGATGCATTAATTTTTAGATGTTAATGATGACAGGTGTACATTGACATGGGATTGAGTCAATATTGAATGGACTTCAGATTGAGTCAAGATATTATAATATGTTATGCGATTAATGATATGACTTAATTTATGATTATGGAATATTTTGATTTGTTGATTTTAGTGTGTGCGGGGACAATGAATATCATTGTCGATCAGTCCACACATGGATAATGGGATTATATGGAAATTGTACATGTATAATAAGGCAAGGAGGAACAACATTTATGTTTCCACCTACTAGCAATCATTTTTCGTTATCCAGGTTGAAAAGATTGTGACGCTTTTACCTAGAGGTTGCATGTTTCTATCCAGGTATTGTTTCAAGATACCTGGAGGTCACTCATGAGGTTTAGTTAAGGGGTGTACAATAAGGTGTAATACATATTATTTAGTGACCATTAGTATCTTGAAACAATAGTGACAAGTTGAGTTAATGTGGTCTCAACAGTCGCACCATTTCCCCCACCAAAGAAAGTTTGATGCTTGAAGGGAATGCATGAACATGGTACCCTTGGTACTTACTAAAAAGTAACTCTTGAAGAGCATGAAAAAACATGGTAGCCTTGACATTGATTATAGTTGTTATGTATACATGAAAAGATGGTTAACTAAGCATGCGAAAAGATTTTTGACTAAGCATATGCAATTTATTTAGTATGAGAAAAGTTAAAACACATGGTTGATTGATTGATTAAGCATATAGTTTATTATATTTGATAGATAGGAGACAAAAAGAATGTTCATTTAAAAATTATTTGAATATAAATGCATGAAATAAAAAATAAGTAGTTTTAATTAACTATAAATTAATTACTAGTGCACTCGTAAATTAAGGAGAAGAAAAATAAAGAAAAAATTCAAATTCAAATAGAAGTGTGAGAAAAGAAAAGAGGGCTTGTGAGATATTAAATAGAGTTAATAATTAACAAGAGTAACACGTGCACCCATTCAAATAGAAAAAGAGGAGGAGATAAAGGAAACATTTAGGAGTAAAAATAAGAGGTGTAGTAGTTGGGTGAGGATTAATCACTAATTTATATTTTTAAATGAGAAATGACCCAGATTTATGAGCGGAATGAAACAAAACCACAGATTTATAATATTAACACAAAGACATGGTGAACAATAATAGAGATACAGTTAAAACTTGATTTCTATTAAATAATAAATATGTTGAAAACTATAAAATGTAGATTGAAAACAAGCTTGGTAGAATGGTGGCAGATTATCTGTGAGAAGAGATGTGATGGCTACACTCATTCGCAAGAAGATGAGTACAATGAGGCATTCACAAGAAGATGATTACAATGAGGCTCTGAAGGCCTTTTTACAATATACAGGAATGCCAATAATCCTAGACATCCAAAAACCTAACGCTAGGAGATGAAGTGCCAAAAGTCATGTAGGCCCTCAACTTCTCAGGGCCGTAACTTTTACATACGATCTCCGTTTAGGGTGAACGATAGCTCGTTGGAAAGGTATTGACAATGAGCTTCATTTAGGGGTAACAATAAGAGCCTTAATCCATCATTGAGGTACCTGATCATGAAAAAACGTCGTTTAGGCCCTCAAAATGGCCCAGAAGCTTGGGACCCAAAAAACTACTAAAAATAGTAAGTTGCCAAAAAATGGTTTTGAGTAAGTTGGAAAAGGTGGGTGGCCACCTCGATCCTCGTAGATCAAAAAAATATTTATATTTTTAAATGAGAAATTATTTGTGCACTTGGGCATGCCAGTAACAAATGGGTGGGTGAATAATACGTAATTAGTAAATTAATTTTTTTCATCAGATGGACAAGTGGCTTGAGCCACAAAACCTATAAAATAAATGCTTGAGCTAAATGAATCACACTTTTTCACCCTAATGTGAGATGTTTTTCGTAATAGTAAACTTTCTATTGGTGATTGCTGAAGAGTTTGTTCTATTAGAGAGTGTCCTTAAGGTGGAGATTTCCTCTCATACTTAACATCGTTATTCTCTTCTAATTTTACTAATTGGTACTTTTCATACAATACTATTACAACTTAGAGATCCTTAAAGAAGAAAAATACCCATTAGAATTGGTAAGGTGACGAACAAGTAGAATATCCAACCATTAACAAGTTGGAGTAATAAAGAATTATTTCTCCTCAATTAAAATTCTCATGGCAAAAGTTTCAGTAAAACAAGGTATGCAAATATTTATTTTATCTTTTTATATTCCTATAACTCCTCATTCTTTCATTCTTTTATTATTTAATGGTATAGTCAATATTAATTATCCATATTTTTCCTACTCATTTGGAGAGTTACAATTTAAATAATTAAAAAATTAAATCCTTGTGAAGAAGTGAGGAGGACATATTGTATGAAAATAGTATGGTATATTATATTTATTTATTAGACTTTATTTGTGTGACATAAATTGTTTTTTGATTGCTTATATACTCCTAAAATTTTGGGGTTTTTATAGTTACCATTAACCTCAAAGTTCTCACCTCCTTTGTATCGATTTCAAAATAAGACACACACACACACACACACACACACACATAGAGAGAGAGAGAGAGAGGATGCCATGGTTTCAACGTTAAAATCACTTTTTCTGATTTTGTTATCAAACCGGAAATCACACTCTTTTTTTACATTTGTTGATATTTATAAATATTATATTGTAGTAGATAATTAAGGAAAACAATATATCTATATGTATATGACGATGATTAATGTTCATTGAGATCAAATTGGTATATCATATTTTAAGAGGGTAAGGAATTACTTGCAATTATTTAGAATTTTGTTTATGTGCTCGAAAGACATTAAGAGAAGCTTTCCAATATCACCATAGTTTTGTTGAGTTAAAAAACTAGGAATGTTGGTACTCTGAAAAATATTTTGAAATTGAGATCTAATGTGGGTATAGGCTGGACAATATAAGAGAAAGTGATTTTAATCTTCAACCTTCTTAGTGTCACAAAGATGACACACTCTTTCATCCCATGGAATTTTAGGAATCGACCAACGCCTAGTTTCACTATGGAGCTAGTGAGAATTTGTTCTTATCTTAGCAATGCTATTTTTTTTCTTTACACTCGTCAAAACATAGAGATAATTTTGATCTTCTAGATTATGGTTGATTACATCCTTATAATACCTTAATTTTCTTTTTTTCCTCTAACTCTTTATCACACCACATTTTCTCCTTAAATTTTGATTTGATGGTATTTTTAATAGTATCCTTATTCTGCAAAATTGTGTCTTCCATGATTCCCCAATAGCTTAGCCAAGACTGAGCATCTTTATTCCATCCTCGCTTGAGTCGATGGTGGTTACGACTGGATTTTGAAGCAATTTTAGGAAGCCTCTTATCTTCCATGTTATTTAACTTATTATTATACATTATGTATCTAGTCATAGTCGTGCTCTCAATGGGGGAAATACTTGTCTCTAAGAGGAGGATGGGATAGGGCATATTTCCTTTAATTTTGAGATAATAGGTTATAAAATTCTTTTGTATTTGCTCTATCTTTCTTTAGGATTCGCGAGAGATACTACATCCCTAGACTTCACATCCATAAAGAATAGCAGGTGTAACAAGAATCTCAAAGAGAAGTTTCTTCTTATCTCATATCCAAAGATCGGTTGATTCACAATTGTTTTCAGGCCCATAATAAGCTTTCCATCCCCCAATAATATTTTTCTCAATGCTATAATTCTAGTTGAGATTGTGGTGAATATTGATTCCAAGATATTTGTATGAAGTCACTTCCTCCAAGTTGTTGTTGTCATATACGAAGGTATCATAAGTTATATCAAGCATAGAGAGGAATCATATTTAATAATCTATTTTTAAGGTCACAACCAAGCCATAAACCAAATTGGTGTATGAGACTCCCTTTGTTGGTAAAGTCTATGGAAGTATATATACTCTATCCCTATTTGAATTTGAACTTGTAACTTCTTAAGAGGAAACACATATTCTTAACCATTAGATCAACTCAAACTATATACATACTTAAAAAATATATATATACCTATTATTTAATTATTATTTAATAAATAAAGACAAAAAAGTTATTATTTAAAAAAAAATGTTATTATTTTAAAAAAGAATAAAGTGTTGGTGATGCTTCAAGTTTAATATAATATAATAATATAAGGATACTTTATTACCATGATTTTTCATTACATGCCTTGTGGAAAAACTTGGATTTTTGGGTCAAATGCTTAGTCTCAATTACACACCTAACTCTAATATTTTCAAAACTTTTAATTTTATTCTTGACTAGTCCTATTCATTTTTTTATTTTTTTTTAAAGAGGATTGGTTCATTGTATAAGAATCCCTAGAGATTCGTATGCTGCCTACGTAAGCTTTCATTTTGTCGTTATGAAACATACACCTCATTATTTTCCGTACGGATTTTGGCCACCAACGGTCAGCTTTTTCTATAAAGTTCTCTCGGTTTTTGCATACTTTTATTTTAAACAAACCGCCTTGAGTTGCACCGTAACAATGAACCGGCCTGACAATATTTTTTTTTTCAATATTTTGAGTGCTCTGCTGTCATCTGGGCTCCCAATAACGGGATTTCGTGAATCAGACTTTTCCACGTGGATTCTTGTTTACATGTGCGTCTTCGCCACGTAGCGCAGGCCACGTTTGAAAAGTGTGAGGCACGTGGTATGTCGACAAGGACTCTGATTTACATGTACGTGTTTTTCCACACTGTCTACGTGTTCGCCACGTAGAGAATGAAAGCCGCTGCGAAACAAAGACCGCGCAGGGCCCGATTCCCTTCGTGTTAAGCGGGGCCACATTTGAAAAAGAGTGGACACGTGGCTCGTCAACAAATGTCATCAAGCGAGCCGAGTTTTGAATCACAACCAGACATTTTCACAGCTAAACATTTTGAGGAAAACAAGACCATCCTATATAATATTATTATTAATAGACACTTCTACTTCTGTTAAATTATTTGTATAATATAATATATTATTATTATTAATAGATACTTGTAATTCTGTTAAATTATTTGTATAATATAACATAAGAGATTCCGTGTAACACACGAAAAAACAAACATTCACTTACATAGAATATTTTGAGTGTATAGAATCATATGTCACTTGGGGGCAGCTCTTCAGTTCATGTGATGTCCTCTCCATTCGTATTTTTTTTCTTGGATATTGTTGTTTATATCTTCTAACTCGGTAAAAGTTTATAATAATTAAGATTATTGAATTAGTTTTTCTTGATTAATATTTTTTTGGGGGGTGGTTTGTTAATGTGTTTGTTTTTTTATTTGGGGATTAGTTTGTGGTGTAATAAATTTTCATCCACGAGTATTTAAGTCATTAAAATTATTCAATTTGAACTATTTCAATTCTTAACATAATTGTGCTAGCTAAATTTGATTTTATTGATATAATACATTGGGTTTAATAGTTAAAAACATGCGTTTTCTCCTAAGAGGTTATAAGTTTAAATCGAGAGGAGGGTATGGTATGTATATCTCCATAAACTTTACCAGTGAAATCCCTTGACGAAAGAGGTCTCATACACCGAAATCCCTTGACGAAAGAGGTCTCATACACCAATAAATAATACTTCTTCAAATCCTTATAAAAATGTTAGTTAAAATGTTACATTTCAAATCACTAAATTGAAATTTAAGTCCTTATAAAAGTGTTAGTTATTCAAATCACTAAATTGAAGTTTAAATCCGTATAAAGGTGTTAAGTTATTCCAATCATTAAATTGAAGTTTAATGGAAAATTGAAATCATTAAATTGAAGTTTAATAAAGAAATTAATGATGATGATCATTGTTTATTGAAAGTAACATTGATCTATCAAACTTTAAAACTTTTAATAACTAATTAATCTAATTTAACATGACAATTTTGTACATAAACTTTTCTTTCTTTAATTTACATAGATAAATGTAATTTATTAAAGTCCCACAATATCAAATTTCAAAACCTTTAATATCTAATTAATCTAATTTAACATATTGACAATTTTTTACATAAACTTTCATTTCTTTAATTTACATAGATAAATGTAATTTATTAAAGTCCCACAATATCTTGCATAAGAAATAACTACTCACAATATTGCACAATATCCAACATATAAAACAACCATCGAGGATAACCCTCATCCACGACGAGTGCTAACTAGGCTTCTTAGATGGTACTCACCCCATTGGCACTTGTTGGGGACCCTGCCCCTCCCCACTCGGTGCCACATCTTATGTCTATTGTCCATCATCAATCCCTCCCTCATGTACCTACATAGATGTCAGTCATCTACAACCACATGCCTTGCATGTTGAAGCCGTCCTCTCATTATCGTCCTCTCATCTCTTCACCAACCTCACCACTCAAGAGTTTGATTGAATGACACCTGACACATCGCCATGTTTCGTATTCCTCAACAAGTCTCCCCTCTATGACCTAGATCATCTCCACTACTCTGCCATCAAGGATCATCCCTGTGTTTCATGGGCATCGTTGGTTTCCCCTCCTCCTTCAACTCCAACTTTGGTGTTGTCAAGGATGTCTCTGTGACCGAGTTTGGTGGGCCAAGGATTGGGATGTTATTTCATGGGTACCATTTTGTTATGAACCAAGCGCCTTGAAAATGATAAAAAGTCAATGAATACAGTCCACTTAGAGCGGGAAACCTCCTTTTACAATATATCCAATTCACATGACAATATCTAATGATCCTAAGACTAGGTTTGCTTGGTATATATAGGAGACAAAGGTTACAATTATAATGAAAGGTTCTAACTAACCTATTAATATAACACTAGAAATGTAAAAACTCAATAAATGTGGCTTAATAAGGGGTTGTATGCTTAACATTAGGCTTTGTTTAGGGCTTAGCATGCCCATCCCCTTCAAATAATTGTTTCCCTCGACACTTGACTAACCACGGGTGTTTCTGCAAGAAGAACTCATCTTCCCATGTTGCCTCTTCCACTAGTAGGTTCTTCCATTTGACGAGGTACTTAGTAATTGATTGATTCCGTAGCTACTTAAGCATTGTTTCAAGGATTGTTTCTAGTTCTAGTATGATTTTTCCTTCTTCATTAATCTCTGGTAAAACGATTTGGACTGGGATCTTGTCATCAATTACCTTCTTTAAGCAAGAAACATGGAAGATTGGATGTACACGTGAAGATGGAGGGAACTCCAATTTGTAAGCCATACTTCCAATTCCCTGCAACACCTTATAACGACCATCATATTTGGGTGCTAATTTATTGTCCTTCTTGTGTTGCTTAAGGGACATCTGTTTATATGGTTGTAGCCTCAAAAACACCTAATCCCCCACTTCAAATTCTCTTTCATTGTGATGCTGATTTGTTTGTTGTTTCATCATATTTTATGTTATAACAAAGTTATCCTTCAATAGTTTGAGAACCTCTTGTTGGCGCTTTATGTGGTCCTCCACTTCTTGAACCTTTGTTGTCCATTTCAAGGGTGATGTGATGGATGGAGGATGATATCCATAAAGTGCCATAAATGGGGACATTTTTTATGAAGTTTGGAAGGATGTGTTGTACCACCATTCTGCTAAGGGAAACCACTTGACCCATTGTGTCTATTTATCAAATGCAAAGCAACGAAGATATCCTTCTAGACATTTATTCACAATCTCAATTTTCCCAATGGATTGAGCATGCTAAAATGAGTTGTGAGCCAATTGAGTACCCAAACAAGAAAATAATTCAATCCAAAAAATTTCAGTGAAAATTAGATCTTTGTTACTTACAATAATCTTGGGGATTCCATGTAGCTTTTGAACTATTTCCATGAATGTTGTGGCTACTATACTTGCTTTAAAAGGATGAGAAAGAGAGAAAACATGGGCATACTTTGTCAGTCGATCCACTACTACCATGATGACATTTTTTCCTTTAGTTTTGGGTAAACATGTAATAAAATCTATTGAAACTTCTTCCCAATGTTGACTTGGTATAGCTAATGGTTGTAGGAGATCTAGCGTCTTGATAGTCTCTCCCTTATTTTGTTGGAAGAAAACACATTCAACCACAAACTTTTGAGCATCAGTTTTAAGACCTTCCCAGAAAAAATCCTTCTTGATAATGTGGTAAGTTTTTAAGAACCCTTAATGTCCTACTATAGGAGAAGTGTGCAATTCCAAAAGGACCTTTTGTTTGAGTTGGGAATTCTTACATAAATATAGGCGATCAGGATACTATAGAAAATCATTCTTCCACGCAAATTTATATAATGCATTAAGGTCCTCTTATAGTTGTTGAATGATCTTGCATACCTCTTGATCTTGCTTACATTCTATCCTTGCTTCTTCCACCCAATCATATTGCATACTAGAAATAGCACATAGTAAACCCTCTGCTTCTTCTTCTTTCCTTGAAAGTGCATCTGCCACAATAGTATGCTTTCCTTTTTTGTAGATAATTTCAAAGTCATAACCTAGTATCTTTGTAACCCATTTTTGTTTCTCTTCTAAAGATAACTGTTTCTCCAGAAAGTATGTCAAATTATCATGATTTGCTTTTACTTTGAAGTGTCTTCCTATTAGGTAAGGGCACCATTTCTTAATTTCATGTAGTATGACCAACATTTATTTTTCATAAATGGGTTTGAGTAAGTTTTTTACTTTAAGTAGGCTACTTTCAAAGGCAAGGGGTATTCCTTCCTGCATTAAAATTGCACCAATTCCATGAGGCATCACATTCCACAATAATGGTTTTTGTGAAGTCAGGTTTGGCCCGGACAAGAGTCGGACACATAGCCTCCTTAAGCTATTCAAAAGCTTCAGTTGCTTCTTGAGTCCAAGAAAATGATTACATCTTTAATAATGGTGTTAGAGGTGTTGTTATTTGACCATAGTTCTTGACAAACTTGCGGTAATAGCCCGACAATTCTAAGAATCATCTCATTGTCTTCAAGGTTTTGGGAATTGGCCATTCCTTCATAGCTTTAATTTTATTAGGGTCCACTTTGATAGCTTCATAAGAAACAATATGACCCAAATATTCCACTTCTTGAACCCCAAAGGAACACTTGGAAGGCTTTGCATAAAGTTTTTTCTCTTCCAATAGTTGTAATACTCTATCAACATGTCGTACATGCTCTTCCCAATATTTTCTATAGATTAGTATGTCATCAAAAAATACTAACACAAATTTTCTAAGGAAGGGTTTGAAAATAGAATTCATCAAGCTTTGAAATGTTGAAGGTGCATTAGTGAG
>CBVK0103782312.1:0-20572 GCA_900067695.1 Picea abies
GACATCTTCATATTAAATAATCTCTTCATTAGAAATACCTTATTGGACGTCGAGGGTTTTTCATACATTTTAGCCAATGTGTCCATCATCTTCTTCTTTTTCTTTTCTTTCAAAATATTGAAATCCATCCAAGCTTCCAGGCTCATCTGTATCGTTCCTAGTGCCTTTCTATCAAGAACCTCCCATTCTTCGTCCTTCATGATCGTCGGCTTCTTTTCTATTCCACCCAATGGTAGGAATAGATCCTTCTAATATAAATAATATTCCATCTGCATCTTCCATAACTGGTAGTTTTGGCCGTTAAATTTCTCGACCCTAAACTTTCCATCTTTCACCGTTGCTCCCACTCGAACTAGGAACCCTCTTTTCCTATGAGTTACCTTTCACTCTGATACTAGTTTTTAGAAAAACGGGATTGCGAAGCAATAAAAATAAAACAAATGCGGAAATAAAACACAAAATATACACAATACAATAGAGGCACAGATATACGTTGTTTACCTGGTGTGGGCTATGTCCACCAGAGAAATTGCCAGGTCCTTCCTTTATTATTATCCATCAAATGAAGGGATACAACTTACAACAAACTCGTTGTAACTTCCTATTATTTATCTCACAGTATCCTTTCTCAGAATAAAATACTCGCCATGATCCACAGCCGTAATACATTTCCCTCATAAAAGAGGTTTTCCTTCAAGGGAAAAAATCCTAACATAACTTCTATCGTCAGATCTGCAACCTTATAATGAACGGTCTAGATTTACAATGAAATTACAATACACATTTACAAGGCAATTTTTCCTTCGGGGGATTCACCCCCAAACCCCTATCAGGGGCCCTCTTTCCCCTAGACCCCGCAGAGGGGGTAACCCCCCTCTGCATTCCCTTGCATGGAGAAGTGTACATTCTTTTGGGGTGTAAATTCTTCATGGGTTATAAACACGGATGGAAACAAATATTTTTGAATCAGGAAGATAATTAGGCTCCACAACCAACACTTGTGGTTTTTGGAATATTTTTCTTACTATTTTTTTATGTTCTATGCCTACAAGAATCTATAGGTGGAAACCCACCATTTATACCTCAAGAATAGACCCACAACTTCCCTAAAACATTTCTATATCATCACACTTTTTGGCCCATTTCTATACTTAATCAATCCACTATCTACCCTTAGAATATACACTCATTAAATGCACTTTCTAGGTCATTTTCTACACTCATCCGACATAGAAAATATGGTACATTTATGCACTGCTAGTGTGGAAAATGGGGTACTTTTCTCCACTGTCTCCAGAATTGATTTTTCTTTACATTTTTTGTTTTTTCTTGGCATGATTATTCTTATAGGATTTATTTAGAATTTTAGGGTACTTATATTGTGTTTGTAATGCATTCTTTAGGAGACAATGTAGGTTGAGAAGGGAATGTTTAACTTATGCTTATACTGAGAGGGGGGATGAATCAATATAAGATACTTTTTAATTTAAATTAGCATTCATCAATCATTCATTAACTTTAAAACAATAAATTCATGTAAACTCAAATAAGAGTACACAGAGTTTAATTTGGAAACCCTTGTGGGAGAAAACCACAAAAACCTATCTTTATAAATGTTTGTAGGTACCAACCTATTGTTACAAATCTTGTAGGAACCAACCTAATAGAGACACCAATCTCTTTAGTTGAGCACCAATTCAACAATATATTGTATGGGAACCAAACTACTAGAGACACCAATCTCTTCAGTTGAGCACCAACTTAGAAATATATTGTGTAGGAACCAACCTATTAGAGACACCAATATCCTCACTTGAGCACCAACTCAATAAGACCTGTATAGGGACCAATCTAATATCTTCATACACAGAGTACTTCTTACTTCACCTGTATGCTTCATACTTTGTGCATTTCACAACATCAACATACCCTTAACTTTCATGCTCCAACACCTCTCCTTGCTTCATACCCCAGACATAGCTTCAAACCCTACTCAAATTTATCCTTCATGCCCTAGTGAACCTCATAGAATCATTCCCTGAACATAATTACAAACTGCAACATCACACTTTGCAGCATCATAGACCTTAGTCCTTCATAGCGCACCCTTAAAACTCCAATAAAGCTCATGTTGTGCACCTTTAGACCCCAAGAATATTACCCATCTCCTCTTGGGCACCTCATATATCTTATGTGCACTTGTACGTGTTCTTATTTCTTGGAATCTCTTCAAATGCCCAAATATATCTTATATTTATAGTTTTTCTATGTTCACTTATGGGGTTGGCTTGTAAAACTAGCTAGTCTGACCTAACCGAATCTTTCATATCTCCTCATTCCTATGGAGTTAGAGGGAGTCCCATATACCATTGGAAAGGAATCAGAATAAAATTTGAACCATATATCCCATGTTCCCATTTGAGATAGGTCTTTAGAGTAAAAATTCCTCCAAATATAGGGTATCCAAACTGAGCATCAAAAATCCAAAACAATATTTCCACCAATCTCCATCCTGCAATATTTATCTCGGACATCTGTAGTCTCCCCCTGTCTTTGAAATCAATGACAATAATGTTTCCAACAATCTCCCCCTTTATCATTGATGGAAACCCTTAGTCAATTATATAACACTCCCTCTGTCTGCATCTCCCCTTGTGTCTACAATTCTTCCTCTACCTGCAACTTCTACCCCTTTGACATCAATGGAAAATGGTTGCTCCCCATGTGCTTGTGCTTCCCTTCACCGACAATATGAGAGGGATATCACTACTAGATTTTGTTTTCTTATCCCATACAACATTTGTCTCCTTTGAATTCATCAAGAGCATATACATTCACAAATACATATGGGTGGAAAAACCGACATCGTACTCCGATAGTACCAATAAAATCAGTCGTATTGTCGGATTTTACTTGCATTTTTTGTATTTTTTTTAAAACTCCCTGACGTTCTTCGACTATCTGACGGTTGACCAGTTCAATGACATATGTGTCTCCATAATGACATTTGATGAAATCAACATTTTTTCTTGTTAAACAACATCTCTCTAGAAAACGGTCATCGAAAGTCCAACGAAAAAATGATAAATAATTAAAAAAGTTTGAAATATTAGAGACGTTCAACATTGTTGCTATATTGGTCATGGTTTGTAGAGATTATAGGGGATATTTTTTGGTCAGAATACAATTTTATTTTTTTTAAGTTCATTACAAATAGTTAAACTATTGAGGTTCATTTTTCAAGATAGTCATGAGTAAAAGGTTGGTAAGGAAAAATGTCACATAGCATTCCTCCAAGAGGACAAGGAGACGTGAGATCTGCATTGGAGGCTTTGGGTGATCAAAAATGTTATTGCCCCTATAAAATATGCAAGGGATATAATAGAAGGAAACTTTTAATAAAAACATCTAAAAGACATTATAGAGAGTATGGACACCTTGAAGGCAGGCATGAATATCGTCCCTTGGTAAGTTATTCATTATATGTCTTTATATTGCAGATTGTTTTTGTAAACGTTTATATGTTAAATGTAGAAGAAAAATAATGTATTATTTTTCTTTATGGATATATTCTACATACACAACAAATTAAGAGTAAGTTAAGAAGAGAAGAAGTAGACATAAGATGTAGATTTTAATTAGGGTTTAGTGGTTAAGGGGTTTAAGGTTTACGGGTACAGGGTGTAAGGAGTTAGGGGTTAATATTTTATTGGTTTAAGGGTTAATAATTCCATAATAGGGATTAGTGGTTAAGGGGTTAGCGGTTAATAGGTTAGGGTTTAAGGTAGGTTTAGGGGGTTTAGGTCCTAGGGGATTTAGAGGTTAATGGGGTTTTAGGGAGTAGGGGTTAGTGGTTTAGGGTTTAAGGTGTTTAGGGTTAGGGATTAAAGGGTTAGGTCATGTTATGGATTAATATTTTAGGGGCTTAGGGGGTAAGGGGTTATTGGTTAAGGGTTTAGGGTTTAAGGGTTTAAGGGTTAGGGGTTAAGGGCTTGGGGATTAAGGTCTTATGGGTTAGGGGTTTAAGGGCTTATGGATAATGGGGTTAAGGTGTTAAGAATTAGGGGGAATAGGGTCGAAGGTGTTAGGCTCTAGGGATTAAGGGGTTATGGGTTAATGGTTTATAGGTTAGGGGTGGGTTAAGGGTTAGGGATCTGAGGGATATATAATCTCTCAACCCCTTATAAACTGTGGTCTCCAATTTGTTGGAAATTTTCCATCAACTTAAAATTTGTGGTCACCAAGTGAAATAAAGAAATAATATGACATAATGATAAAGATGAAATAAGAATAGGTTATTTTTTTTGGTTGTGATTATATATCTCACAAAGTGTCTCTCTTTCTACATGTCAAGTAACATTTTTCCTATATATTTTCAACATATTCATAAACATCTTGATAAATTTCACAAGCTTCATCATTGATTTGTTGTCTTTGTTTCTCTCTCTCACCTAATTTGATTTCTCCATATAAAATACCAACTCCTAAGTACCCCTGACCCTTGGATGGCCAATAACCTTTTGACCCCTAATCCCTTATCCCTTGACCCCTTATAAACCCCTAAACCATTAAGTACCCCTATCATTGACCCATAATTACCCCTGAAACCATAACCCCTAACCCTTGCATCACTAATGCGTTAACCCCTAATCCCTCGAATCTCAACCCCTTATAAATTAAACTAGAATCTCCAAGTTGGCTCGGGGGAAGTTTCCATCCACTTAACACTTATGGTCTCCAAGTAAAATCAAGAAAGAATATGACATAATGATGAAGGTGAAATAAGAATATGTTGTTGTTTTTTTGTTGTGAATATATATATCACAAAGTGTCTCTCTTTCTACATGTCAAGAAAAGTAACCCTTTTCCTATATTTTTTTAACGTATTCATAAACATCTTGATAAAATGCACAAGCTTCATCATTGATTTGTTGTATTTTTTTCTCGCTCTCACTGGCTAAGTTGGTTGCTCCATATATAATACCAACTCCTAAGTACCCCTAACCCTTGGATGGCCAATAACTTGTTAATCCCTAATCCCTTAGCACTTGACCCCTTATAAACCCCTTAACCATTAAGTACCCCTATCCTTGACCCCTAATTACCTCAACTTAAACCCTAACCCATTAATCCTTAACCCCTAATCAGAAGTAGGTAAAATCAGAACATATCTGAAATATTTTTATTTGTGCCTAATATAATCATGCAATTGAGTTTTTTAGAAGCATTAAACAATCGAAAGCTATTTTGAGATAGAATTATTGGCCTAAAGAGTAATTGAAGCCTTGGTTCCCATATAAGGGGTAGTGATGACCTATTACACCTGTCATTTTATTGGTGGATATACATTTCTGTTGTATATACGGTCTATAAATACGAACCATTTTTTTGTATTTATCAATTAATAAAGTACAAATCAAATTACTACAATTTGTAAGAGGATAAATGAAGGAAAAATATCTATAGTGAAGTATTCCCTTTCTATTGTAAAGGCTTAGTAAATTTTTTTCAAGTAATGTTTTTTGTTTATTCTTGCTTGATGGCATTTTCCTTTGTTATTGTGTTATTTGGGATTTTTTTATTCTTCCTTTTTCTTTGGTTGGTATATGTGTATCCAAATTTCACAATAATTGTTGAATTGATGACATATTTCTTTTGATATTATGTTCATTTATGGTTTTATGAATCTTCCTTCTTGCGTGGGTTTGTGTTTTTCTTGTTCAGTAATAGTTGAATCATAAGTGTGCTTCATTTTAGTTGATATTTGTTTTGATGTATGCAAATATTTCTACATGAGTTCAATGCTCACTTTACAAATAAGATTTCAAAACCTTTGCAATTTGACGTTTAAAACAGTGATCAGTTCCAACGTTTAAAAAGAATCCATCCATGTCATCAAGAGAAAAGCTTAACCATAGATCAACTCCTAGAGAAATAATACCATAGTTTTAATGTTGATGAAATGTATGAAAAATGTCATCCCTCAAAATCGTTATCATACCTCGATGAAATGCATTGCTCAATTAAAATTTAAGGTGAAATATACATGCCAAAATTGCTCAGAAATATAATGAGAAACCAACATCATCTAACCATGTTGTTACCACAAAAATTAAGGCATATCCAAACCATGTTCAAGACAAGTTACCATTGTTCAAAGCAGATTTACACCTTTCAAATATAATATTCAAAGTAACATAATTGTGACAAGTTAATGTCCACATTTGTTAAACTTGTCATCCATAATTAGCAATTTAACATTCAAGGGCTTAGTATTAAAATGATTATGCAAAGAATATAGTAGCAAAAAATATAGTATGTCATTATCAACCATTAAGAAGCATTACTTGGAGAATTCTTACCACAATCTCATAATATAATATGCCCAAGATAGTAAACAAACAATACAAGTAGTTTATGCCTAGTAGTGAGGTATTAGAAATGCTCCATTGAGATTATTAGATAAACCATCAACTCTACATTAGAACCAATGTTAAACCCTCAGGACAGTCATGTGATAAGTGTGAAATTAGCCTTCAAATTCCACAACATTGCATCATTCTACTTAAGAAAATATTCTAGATTAGCAATGAGCCCAAACGTTGCAATAAGATTGGAGAAATGAGTCCAAATTTGACTTTTATGTAGAGATTTTTTAAACCCTTGTCCATTGTAGATGATCAAAGAAAAATTGTGTGCTTGTGAGTGCTAAAGTGATAGTATATTCTAAGGGATATACCCAACATGGAAAATTCATATCTAGAATAACAACTTTAAAGAACCTTGGACGTCAAGCTTGAAGGGTGAAATTTAGGTGCCAAAGAAAACAAGTCGTTTCACCTTAGATGTTGGTTGTCCCACTTACCTTATCATTGATTTATCTTTGTCAAATGTGTACATCATGGATATATCCTAATGCTAATATAAATCCATGTACCATGAGCTTAATGGAGAGCAATAATAATTCATACGTTTCTAAGCATGAAATTGATGTAACCCAAGAGAAATGGTAATACTTAGAAATGCTTAGGGTTACCTTGTTACTTAGGTTAGATCCATAATATAAACATGTTAAGGATGCAATCAATAACCCAATTTATACCAACTTCAAATGATATATCAAATAAAGGCTAGTTTGCACGATAGAGATCCAAGTTTAATGAGATGTATCAAAGAAAATAACCTAGATCTAGCAACACAATATGAGATAAAACATTTAAACCATAGACTGCAAAATAAAAAAAGTAAAGGAAAATAAAGGGGTTTTTTTTGTTTTTTGTTTGAAGAGAAGGATAAACCAGTGCCTAGAAAAGGGCTATGGGATCACAACACAAGTTCTAGGTGAATCTTATGGTTTGAAGATGAGTCAATGTTGAAATACACCTAAAAGGATTGCCTCTCAAGCATTAGCTAGGGCTAATAGGATTCTTCAAGATTGGATGCAGGGATTAGTCCTCTAGGAATCCTTTCCATGTACTATAAAGGTGATCTCAAAACTTGGAAAATGCAAGAGAGAAGAGCCTCTGGATGTCCTACCTCAATGTAAAGGAACAAAAACTTTAATGGTCAAAGGGAATAAGGCTTGAATATACACAAATTCTTAGCTTGAATATAACAAAGGAAGTTTTTTATTTTATTTTTCCAATTGACTCTTTTAACACTCAGATTAAATCTTTTACATTTGATAGATGGACCTTGGACACAGATAAAATTCTTGCATTCCCTTGTCTCTGCATTTTTTCTAATATTGTTTTCATGTATACAAGTCAAGAATGTATGTGAAAGTTGATATGGTCATGTAATGCAAGTCAGAGTCAATAAGATCTTGAAGCAAATGTATTCTTTATGGTCAAATGAAAATGGTGTATACTTTTTGGTTGCAACTCATAGTTGTAGAAATATCTAGTTCTTTATAGAATATGTTGGATTGTAAAAGAAATATCTTCCTCCATTCTCTTAAAAATATGGTTTGTGTCAATCCATGAAGCATGAAATCACTTCTACTATTTTATTATTAAGTTTGCAAAAAACTGAGTGGGTTGAGAATTGTATTGTAACTACAAAAGTCACTTGTACTATTATGTTCTTGTGGTTTCCTCAAGATGTTTCATCAAAGCCCTTATGACACTCACTAATTGTTTCTCTCATTTGATGGAGTGTTATAAGACGTACAAACAAACAAGTATTTGTCAGGTCTATCTTCATCGAGTGAGGGAAGTTTAGAAAGAATAGAGTAAAATGAGACATCTAATGGGTCTAACAAGAAGAGATCAACTATAGGTGAGAAGATCAGAAGAAAATTCCATGGATGCATGGAATTTTTTCTTTCTAAAAGGGGGTCATGTTCTTACGATGATGAGAGAATACATAACATCAAGGTTCCCTTGAGGTACAAACATCTAGTGAAACGATGGGTACTTAAGGATCTTCGTCAAATAAACACTGATTTTTGAGTCAGCAAAAGGATATACTTCATTTCTCCATCGTCATTACATGGTTTGGGGCTATTTTCCATCTGTTACAGTGGATTAACTGAATTGATGGAGTATGTGGGACCCTATTTGTAACACCCTAGGTTTCGAACCCCCATTTTAAATAATGTATTGTTACAATGCTAAGAGGCCTAAGTGCCCAGACAATTATTAAAGGGCCAGTGTGCCCAAGACATGTAATGTTTTCTTTTATCCTTATAAATAATCAATACATTGTTGGCTGCTAGACGAACAAGGACTAGAGCTATAGGGGGCTATGATTCCACAAGAGAGGGGGCTTAAGGGGATAAATGTTTATTCCTATGTTAATTACCCTTTTTTCCTAAGGGAGGGGATCAGTTATCTGAGATTATTGGGGAAGGCCAGGAGGTTCTTGATTCCCCACGGAGATACTTAAACCCATCCCTGGTCTGATTGTGGGGTTGGTCATTGGCTCGTCTGCTCCTTCACTCCTGCATTCATACTATTCTTTCCCTCACACCGTTTCATGCACTCACTCACCCATTCATTGATCCATCCCCACCTTTCTCTTGGCTTGGAAAAGGGAAAGGAACTACTGAGAATTAGCCATGGGATAGTTGGTTGTAATGGTTGTTGGTGAAATCTAGCCATGACTTGGGGAATGCATCTCTGAGTTGCATTGGCCTGTGCCCTATTTTTCTCACAACTGTGAGTCCTAAGAGTTCCAGCATTGAGATTTTGGACTAGCTGTGTTGGAGGCCCTGGAAAAAGGAGAAGGATTGCCTGAGGGACTGTGTGGTAGAGAAGGGTGGAGATCCATTCTCTTGGGTAGTACAAGATGGGTAGAAGAGAGTTGGGTACTTGGATTGTTGTGGGTGCTAGGAAACCTATGAGATCTTGAGAGATGACTGGTTTGGGAACCCAAGTACACTCTTGAATCGTCCTTATGGATTTATAGCCCTGTCTTGGGGGTGACACTATTGTTGATATTTGGAGTAGTGGTGTCTACAGTTGGGTGGAACGTCCTTGGTCTGCATCCAATTGGTGTTGCCTTTTTATAAAGATAAGTGCTCTTTGTTGTGATATTATTATCTGTGTATGAATGTATTATGTTGTGTATTTTAATTATCATTTAACTAAATCTTAGATTATGCATGCTTGCTGGATATTGTTGTGAATGTCACTAAATCTTAGATTATGCATGCTTGTTGGATATTGTTGTGAATGTCACTAAATATTGTATCTTATGCATTCTTATTAATCAAAGCAGGTATCAGTAAGAGTACGAAGTCCAAGGGTGGGCTTGAACGTAGCATACCCCAGCCTATGGGTGGTTGGGTATGTTACAGTTTGGTAACAAAGCTTCTGGTTGAAACACCGGGATGGTATGGGTCGGGTCTATTGGTCAAAGTCTCGTGGTTACAGATCAAACTTTGAATGTGGAGTTGAAAAGCTCAGGAGGAATGGCGTTGCAGAATCTACACAGTATTTAGATCACCAGAGATCCATTGTAAGGGGTTTGAAGAATCATGACCATCCCCTTCGAATTTGAGAGTGATTTCCACTGTAGGATCAAGAGTGATCTGGGATCATTGGATTGAAGGACAGGTGAACAGGGGTTATCCGATGAAAATTAAGAAAAGTTTTAAGGTCACCACCATCAGATCCCATTGGAGAGAGAGATCAATGGACAAATGACATTGTGGGGAACCAAGTTGCACGAGAGATAATTCCTCAAGATGGTCCTGCAATCCAAACCAAGGTTTCACCGAGGGTTTATGTGTCAGCATCAGGAGAATTGCAGGGTGAAAAGCAGGTTACTCCAAACCGCCAATGCGTGCCCCCGCAAATTGAAAGGCAGTAAGTGATGTGACATGTTAGGGATCGAAAATTGAAACTTTGTATAACCAAAGTAGTTTGGGGTCGTCCCTCATCAAGGAGAGATAGGTGACGCAAGATCCATAACTCCAGAAGTTTGTGGATGAGAAGGAGGTGAAATAGCCTAAGTAGATCCTGATCGTCGATCACCAAGAGGTACGTGTCAGCAAACCGATAACTCTGGAGAAATTTGTTCGAGAGGTTTTTAGTTGAGATTTCAAACTCCCGAGGCCTGGAGGGCCGAAGTAAGCCTCAACCATATGATTCAATAGGACACGTGGTAGAATCTCATGTACTTAGAGGAGCTTTGAAGTTTGAGATTTACGAAATCCAAAGACCCAAAGAAATCATAGTTGTCGATCCATGGGAGACCCACGTCAATAGATCACGAGCTTCGGATAAAAACATTCAAAAAAAGTTTAGGTTTGAGTTTTTCGAAGTCCGAAGGCCCGAAGGAATGATATTCATTGATCCTTGCAACGGTAACTTCTGAAGTCCCAAATTCTAGGGTTAATATGGTTCGTCCAATAAGGGGGACACATGGCGGTAGTTTGGCTAGTTCGGGAAATTAGAGTTTGGGAGAAGTGGAAGTGTGCTAGTATGGAAACTCCCGAAGTCCTGAAGCCCGAAGAGTCAAAGTGATGGGGCACAATGACATCACCTAGAGGTGATGTGGATCCTGGAATTCCTAAAGTGATGTGGCTTGCCGACGTCACCTGGGATGACGTGGACACATGGGATGTGTGCCATGTGTCAGTAAGTTTTGGGCATTTGGAGTAATGAAAATTGAGTTAGAATGTGACATGTGGCACCTAACTGATTGGTCCATGTGTCTTCTTCCAGTATTTCACCATGTGGCGACAGATCATGCAGTCCAGAGATTGGGCACTCCAGTGAGGAAAGACATGGTAGGTTTCATTAGGTCGAAAACTCCTAAAGGCCTGAAGGCCGAAGTACATATCGACCGTTGATTCTAGAAGACACACGTCAAAGGATCGTCAACTTCGGGTGAAAGAACTCCGAGAGAAAGCACAGGATGAAAGTTTTGAAACTTATTAAGCCCAAAGAGCCGAAGCAATTCATAGTCATTGATCTATGCGAGGACAGTCGTCGGCAGATCATGAACTTCGGGTAAAAGCATTCTGGGAGGAGGAAAGCGAGGAAAGTTGAGACTCTTGAAGCACAGAGTCCCAAAGTGGATCTTGATGATTGATCAAGAAAGACGACGAGGATCGTTGATCCGGTCCTGGCTGAAATTTATGAAGTCCTGAAGCTCTGGACAAGTACTTTTACCCGAAGCTCTGGACAAGAACTTTTTCATCTAAGTGCAGGGTCATGGCCATGGTTGTATGCATATTGAGAGCTAAGGGAAGGAGGGATAAGGGCCGAATTGGTGGTCTTTGAGACAGAAAAGTGCTAAGGAAGGATTTTGTTGTGGTTTCTAGTCGTGGTCACCTGGGAAGGTGGTTTGAAGGAAGTGTCTGCGCAGGATAAAACTCGGTGTCATCCAAGGATAACAGGACACTGTTATTTTCGGAGAATGGGGATATGATCTCCATGAACAAAAAAACAAAAAAAATATACCTATAGCATGGTTTGGCAATTTTTTTTATCATATGCATAATTCTAACAAAATGGTCACTTGCACATTTTGCAGAATTAAGGGGTTTAAACACATCAACTCAGGATGCGTATTGAGGAAATGGAAGAAGGCGAGGGAGCCTCCAGTCATGATAAGGAGGTCAAAGGCCAGAATACCACATTTGGTAACACAAAGACAGAGTCCAATAGACCCAAGGGAAAAGGAGAGCATGAAAAATTAATAGAAATGGTAAGAAGCCTGAATATGGAAGTGAAGACCTACAAAGAAGACAACAAGAGACTAATGAGAGAGAAAAGTCAGATAAATGTTCCAGTGTTGCAGAGCTTAAATCAGTTGCAGAGACAAATGAATAAGGGATCAAACTCAAGACAAGAGGAAGATGGAAAGTGCCTGAAAGAAGGGATGATCGTGGAAGAGTTGGTTATGCCAAAAGTGCTAGCTGAGCTCATGGACACCACTCACCTCTTTACTTAGAAAGAAATTATTATGCGTCGAATGATCCTGTAAGAAGTCCAGAGGTGTCTCCTATTAGACACCAAAGAAGGAAACAATAGGTAGATAGTTTGAAAGGAGAGCTGAGGAAGCTCAAGCCACCTTCCTTTGATGGTGAAAGAGAAAGGGAAGATGATGTTGAAGCATGGTTTCTTGGACTCCGAAGATATTTTCAGTTGCATAACTATCCATAAAATCTGGAAGCCAAGATTTCCACCTACCATTTACATGGGAAAGTTGCAATGTGGTGGGACCAACTGAAGAAAGTGGAACATGTTAATGAAAGTAGGATCACTTGGAAGCAGTTCAATAAGTACTTCTAGAAGGAGTACCTCTCAGAGCATTTCTATGAAAAGAAAATGCAGGAGTTATTTCAACTCAGGTTGGGAAGCATGACTATGGAAGAGTACGAGAAGAAGTTCTTGGGATTGTTAAAGTATCTGAAGTTCATTGATGATGAGAAAGTGAAAATACAAATATTTATAAGTGGGATGTCAGCCTTTTATAAGGAAAAGATCAAGTATGATGAGCCCAAGACCTTGATTGAAGCCATCAGGAAGGATAAATACTTGTATGAGCAAGGCCAGGGAAAAGAATATCTACAGAAATCTTGGAAGGAAAAGAAAAATGTGAAGTCTGATCATAGGAGGAAAGGATTCAAACCTTCCTTCAACAGGAATGAGCCTAATAGAAATTGTCAAGATCAGTATGCTAAGGGAGATTTCAAGAAAGAATAGTCCTTGTGAAAAAGGGGAAGACCACCAATCCAATGTTGGGGATGCAAGGAAGATCACATGTACAAGGATTGCGCACAACGAAAGGATAGAGTGAATACTATGCACAACATCCAAGAGGCTACAACAGTCGAAGATATGGGAAGAATATATGCAGATTTAGATGATCGACAAGCAGAGTACCAGTCCAATATGATCGAGGTGGAAGGTAAGACCATAAATCAGCTTGTTGCTATTTTGATTGATTCAGAAGAAAGTCATTTCTACATTGATGCTAAGATAGTGGATAGATTACACTTGGAGAAAAGTAAACTTGGAAAAGAAAGTTTGGTTCAGTTAGCCACTAGAACCAAAAAAAGAATCATTCCATAATTCTTAATGGCATGAATACTAGTATTGATCTAAATATCATACCATTGGGGTCTTATGATATTTTGATTGGAATGGATTAGTTGGACAATCATCATGTTGTCCTAGATTGTCATAACAAGACATTTACATGTATTGATGGAAATGGAAAACAGAGCACTGTGAAAGGGATTCCAAGACCCATCTCTATAAGGGAGATTTCAGCCTTACAGCTAAAAAGATGTTTTAGGAAAGGATGTCAATTGTATGCAGCTCATGTGGAAGATCCAGATAATACAAAGGGGCCAAGACTTGAATATTTCTTGGTACTAGAGGAATTTGAATATGTATTCCAAGAAATACCTGGATTTCCACGAAGATGGGAGATAGATTTCTCATTTTATTTAGTGCGAGGAGCTGCCCCGGTGTCAAAAACACCTTACAGAATGAGCACACCAGAGTTAAAAGAATTAAAAATGCAGTTGGAGGAATTGTTAAAGAAAGGGTACATGCATCCAAGTGTTTCACCTTGGGGAGCACTAGTACTTTTTGTCAAAAAGAAGGATGGAACTTTAAGGTTTTGTATTGAATTCAACAGCTGAACAAGTACACTATAAAGAACAAGTATCCTCTACCCTGAATTGATGACCTCTTTGATTAGCAAAGAGGAGAAAATATATTCTCAAAGATTGACCTGAGGGAAGGATACCATCAGGTAAGAATCAAGGAAGAAGACATTCATAAGACAACCTTTAGGACCAGGTATGGGCATTATGAATTTGTAGTGGTGCCATTTGGACTGACCAATGCACCAACTGTGTTCATGTGCTTAATGAATGGCATATTCAGAAATTGTTTGGATAAGTTTTTCATAGTATTCATGGATGACATACTTATCTATTCTAAGTCTAAAGAGAAGAATGAACATCAATTAAGACTGGTGTTGCAAGTACTAAGAGAAAATTAGTTGTATGTCAAGTTGAGTAAGTGTTCTTTTTATCAAAATCAAATCCATTACTTGGGACACATTATTTCAGAGAAGGACATAGCAGTAGATCCAGAGAAGATCAAAGCCATTACAGGATGGAAAACACCCAGAAATGTGTCAAACATAAGATATTTTATGGGATTAGTTGGCTACTATAGAAGTTTCATGGTAGGGTTCTCTAAGATTGCTCATCCCATCACTTCTTTGCAAAAGAAGGGAACTAAATTTGAATGGACAATCAAGTGTGAAAATAATTTTAATATGTTGAAGGAATTAGTTACTAGTGCACCTATGTTAAATATTGTTGACCCAAATGAAAGATTTGTGGTATGTAAAGATGCATGTAAGGAAGGACTTGGGGGAGACCTCACGCAAAATGGACATGTCATTGGATATGAGTCCAGAAATCTTAAGGAACATAAGAGGAACTATGCCATGCATGACTTGGAACTTGTTGCCATTGTTCACGCCTTGAGGATGTGGAGGCATTATCTCATGGGGAAGAAATTTGAATTAAGGACGGACCACATTGGCCTGAAGTATCTTTTTGAACAACCAACATTGAATGCTAGGCAAACAAGATGGTTGGAATTTTTAAGTGAATATGACTTCAATATCAATCATATCAAGGGAAAGGAGAATAAAATTGTTGATGTGCTTAATATAAGAGTGCATATCATGCATGCTACTGTTGTAAGTATGCATCAGTCAGACTTGAAGAGAAGAATTTTAGATGGTCTTGTTACAGATCAGCATTACCTACAGGTAAAGGAAAACTTACAGTAAGGAAATGTACAGCGGAAAATAAAGGAGTATGAGATAAAGGAAGATGGATTACTCATGCATAAAAATAGAATTTATGTTCCTAGTTCTGGAGAACTGAGGAATTTGGTACTGAAGGAAATGCATGATGTTCCTTATGTTGGACATCCCGGTTACCAGAAAACAATTACAACAGTAAGAAGCCAGTTCTTTTGGCTAGGAATGAAGAAGGATGTTTTCCATTACATCGCTCGATGTATGGAATGTCAGAAGGTGAAGGCTAAGCATAGGCACCCAGTGGGTTTGCTACAGCCATTACCAAATCCAGAGAAGAAATGAGAAGTGATCACCATGGATTTCATCACAGGATTACTCAGAATGTATAAGAAACATGATTCAATCATGGTGGTGGTTGAAAAATTAACAAAGGATGCTCATTTTGTGCCTGTAAAGACAATGCATACAACAGCTAATATTGCAGAAATTTTCATGAAGGAAATTGCTAGGTTGCATGGGATACCTAGGAAAATTGTCTCGTTCAAAGATACAAAGTTTACCTCCAATTTCTGGAGGGGATTGTTTAAAGGATTTGGCACAAATCTAAACTTTAGCACAACATATCATCCCCAGACAGATGGGAAAATAGAGATATTCAATCGAATAATTGAAGACATGCTGAGAATGTATGTGATGGATAAGCCATCTAAGTGGGGAAATTATTTACAGTTGGTTGAGTTTGCATATAATAATGGGTATCAAGCTTCATTGATAATGATCCCATTTGAATCCTTGTATGGTAGGAAATGTGATACTCTAGTAAGCTAGGACAACCCAGCAGATAGAGTGGTACTTGGGCCGGATTTTCTCAAGGACATGGAAGACCAGGTGGTTAAGATCAAACAGCATTTAAAGGAAGATCAGGATAGACAGGAAGTTTATGTAGACAAGAAGAGGATAGCTAGAGAATTTAAAGTAGGGGAGCATGTACTTTTGAAAGTGAATCCCAAGAAAATCTCTTTGAGATTGGGTAGTTGTACAAAGATGGCAACTAGATTATGTAGTCCATTTGAAATATTGGACAGAATAGGGCCATTTGCATACATTCTTGCATTGCCTGCTTCCATGAATGTGCATAATGTATTTCATGTATCTTTACTAAATAAATATGTACATGACCCTAACCATGTTATTGATTGGCATTTGATTTAGGTAGAGATGGAGGGAGACTTTCAAGTTCAACCAGTGCAGGTATTGGACAGAAAGGTAAAAATTCTCCAGAATCAAGTTATAGTGCTGGTAAAAGTTCAATGGACCTACTACGGTCCTGAAGATGCTACCTGGGAGCATGAAGATGATATGCGGGTAGAGTACCTGCAACGTTTTGAATAAATTTTAGATTTTGATCTCTATTTTGTATATGCACTGAGGACAGTGCCAAGATAAGGGGGAGGGGATGTAACACCCTGGGTTTCAA
Source organism: Picea abies (assembly GCA_900067695.1). NCBI lineage: Eukaryota > Viridiplantae > Streptophyta > Pinopsida > Pinales > Pinaceae > Picea > Picea abies. Next base: position 16,733 of record CBVK0103782312.1, read on the forward strand.
ACCCCCATTTTAAATAATGTATTTTTACAATGCTAAGAATCCTGAGTGCCCAAACAATTATTAAAGGGCCAGTGTGCCCAAGACATGTAATGTTTTTTTTTTATCATTATTAATAATAAAGACATCGTCGGTTGTTAGACGGACAAGGACTAGAGTTCTAGGGGGCTATGATTCCACAAGGGAGGGGGCTGTAGAGGATAAATGTTTATTCCGATGTTAATTACCCTTTTTTTCCTAAGGGAGAGGATTGGCTATGTGAGCTTCTTGGGAAATTCCAGGAGGTTCTTGATTCCCCATGAAGATACTTAAACCCATCCCTGGTCTGATTGTGGGGTTGGTCGTTGGCTCATTCACTCCTTCACTCTTGAATTCGCACCATTGTTTCCCTCACTCCCTTTCACCCACTCACTCACCCATTCATTGATCCATCCCCAATTGCATCTTGGCTTGGAAAAGGGAAAGGAATTGCTGAGAATTAGCCACATGATATTTGGTTGTAATGGTCGTTGGTGCAATCCAGCCATGACCTAGGGCCTACATGTCTGAGATGCGTTGGCATGTGCCCTGTTTTTCTCAAAACTATGAGTCCTGAGAGTTCCAGCATTGATATTTTGGACCAGCTGTGCTGGAGGCCTTGGAAAAAGGAGAAGGATTGTCTGAGGGACTGTGTGGCAAAGAAGGGTGGATGTCCATTCTCTTGGGCAGTACAGGCTGGGTAGAAGAGAGTTGGGTACTTGGATTGTTGTGGGTGCTAGGAAACATATGAGAGATTGAGAGCTAACTAGTTTGGGAACCCAAGTACACACTGGAACTGTCCTTGTGGATTCATAGTCCTGGCTAAGGGGTGACACTACTGTTTAGATTTGGAGTAGTGGTGTCTATGGTTGGGTGGAATGTCCTTGGTCTACAGCTAGTTGGTGTCACCTTTTTATAAATATAAGTGCTCTCTGTTGTGATATTATTATCTGTGTATGAATGCATTCCACTGTGTATTTTAATTATCATTTAACTAAATCTTAGATTGTGCATGCTTACTAGATATTGTTATGCATGTCGCTAAATCTTGTATATTATGTGTTCTTATTAATCAAAGAAGCTATCAGTAAGATTACAAAGTCCAAGGGTGGGCTTGAAGGTATCATGCCCCGACCTATGGGTGGATGGGTATGTTACATTGTTACATCTACAAATATTGGATACAACTCGTCCAATATACAAAAATTATGTGAAGATATGGTATGGCTGCAAATTATATACAACTAAAAGAAAATGATAAAAATAAGGATCATCTATGTATATTGATGGAAGGCCAAAAGAAGTGGGGAATATTGCAAGGTTTATAAACAGTACACGACCCGCAACCAAAAATAAGCAACCCAATTGCATATTTGAGGGGCATGAAGAAAACCATGTATTCGTATGTGCAATAAAATCAATAGTTGCAACAGAAGAGTTGTTGATTGATTACAATTTGAATCAAGTAGATACAGACGTTGCTATTATGGGGGGGGGTATGTATACTATTTTACCCAACCTGTAAGAAATGACTCCTATATTTTATGATTATCATTTATTGTAATATATTGGCACGCATCTTGTAAGTTAACGAAACATTTTAATACACCATGGTTCTTATATTGTGGTAGGGTGATTAGGGTCAAAGGGAACCACCCCTTTCTTGTGTCTCAATTAGAATTAACAAAAAAATGTTCAATAATTTTCATGAAAAGTATTCCAAATCCAAATTCCTAACACCTTTCCATAATGAGATCCCATGAAACATTCATGTTCTTCTATAAAATTGCAGGGCTTAGAGTTCAAAAAATATCCAACAAAGGAAGACCTCAAGTTTGCTTTCAAGCCATGGTTGAACACAGAAAAAAATTGGGGGAAACACAACCTTCCGACACTCAAACCGACACACAACTAAATAAAATCAACTAAGATTATTTATAATTTATTACTTGTACAATCCATTGATTATTATTTTTAGTCATAAAGTAATGTGTTTGTTTTTTTTAAGCAGACAACCAATGAAGAAAAAAGTGTCCCCGCTAGCGAAACACAACCTAGTGACAGTGGAGTGCCACCCATTGAAGGTGGTGTGCATCTCGATATTGGAGGTATTTCATGTGCTATAAAAAATGTAGTTTGGATTACAATTAAAAAAAATTAATTGCAAAGGGTGTATCAATTATAATCTTTCCTATTTCAACTCCAGAGCATGTAGAGGATGAGGCTAGATAAGAAGAGGAAAATATGGCTACATCTTAAACTACTTTTCTTGGCTCCGCTACTCAAGTAGGTAAAGAACACTTTAATGCTCTTTTTATTAATGAAATACTTGTAATAATAATAAAAAAAATAGCAATTTAACATTTCTTTCTTATTTCAATTGATGATCCTTGCCCCACCTTGCAACAGCCTCGACATCATCAGTACACGACCAGGTCATCAATAAGACATTCAGAGGCCAGAACAACTAAAGGGGAAGAAGGAATTGACAACATCCTTCTGATTTCATTTCAAAAATAAAGAAACTGAAAAAGAAATGATTGTACTAGTTATATAATTAGAAACAACATGTACCATATTGTGAAAACATATTTTTTATTATAAACTTTATTGAGATGAAGTATTTTGTGTCTATGATTAATTAATGAATGTTATATGTTAATGAATGATTTCTATATGTTTCTTTATGCCTAAAATTTCTTCAAAGTCTAGCCAAAATCACCAACGGCTCAAGCGGGGATGGCATAATGATACTAAGTCTTGGCTAAATCATTAGGGAATAAAAGAAGAATTTGTTCTACAGAATACCGATGATATTAAAAATATTGTACAAGATCAATTTAAGAAGAATCTATGGATCAATAAATAATTAGAGGATAAAAGAAAATTAAGATCTTATAAGGAGGTGGTTAACCCCAATCTTCAAGATCAAAAGTGTCTCTCTGTTTTGACTAGTGTAAAGAAGAGAATCAATATTTCTAAAAGAACAAATTCTCATGAGATCAATAGTGAAATTGGGCATTGGGAAATCCCTAAACACCATGGCAAGAAAGAACATGCCACCTTTGTGACACCAAGAAGGTTCAAGATGAAAAGAAGTTTCTCCTAGAGTTCCCTACATACACCCAAATTAGATCTCAATTTCAAAATATTCGTCACAATACTGACCTTCCTAACCTTCCTAACCTTATAATTCATCAAAACTTTAGTGATCTTGGAACACTTCTCTTAATTCTTTTCAAGCATTGAAATAACATTTTAAAGAAATCCAAGTAATATTTTACTTTTGTTAAGGGTCCTATCAGATAGTTGGCTTAGGTTGATGGATAGTTTGTATGGATTGTTGGTTTTCACTGATGTCAACCATTGGAGAGTGATATTGTAGATTTATGTCAACCCTTAGTGATTGATGTCAACCCTTGGAGAAAGTCGGGTAGTGAATTCATGTCGCAAAAAGGTTTGGGTAATGGACCCAAGGTTGTTTCATGTATAATGGTATGAGTTTTAATATATTTTAAGGTAATACTAATCTATATGTATATTACATGTCATTCCATTTTCGTTGGTATGTGGAACGTCACATAACTCGTCACGGTTAGAGAGTTATGGCCATGAGAAGTTGGAGAACCCTGGTTTGGGTAATGGACCCAAGTTTGTTTGATGAATAATGGTATAATTTTTGATATATTTGTAGGTAATACTATTCTATATGGATAGTACATGTCATTCCATTTCTGGTGGTATGTGGAACGTCACCTAAATCCTCATGGTTTGAGAGTTATGGCCTTACGAAGTTGGAGGACCTTCATATGTCATCTAGAAGCC